>NDGN011367983.1:2841-14880 GCA_002564285.1 Tympanoctomys barrerae | reverse complement strand
TCTACAGGGTCTCACTACGTAGATCAGACTTGTAGTGATCCTCCTGTTTTCAGCCTCCCAAGTACTGGGATTATAGGCGTGTGCTACCACGCCCAGTCTCAATCTGCCCCATTGCCTTGGGGATCAAACCCTGGCCACTGCATTCCTTCATGACAGATTATGTTGTGGCTTTATATTGTACCTTCCTTATACATTTAAAACTAAATGTCTTCATTGTTTTCTGTTTTTTAAATCTTTAACATTGATCTTTCTAGGGACAAAATCTGAGGTATTTTAAAACATCATGAAGAATTTCAGGGGGGTATAGTTTCATATTTCCTCTCTTTGTAGCTTTTTTTTTTTCTTTTGGTGGAACCAGGGATTAAACTCAGGCCCTTGTGCTTGCCAGGGAAGCACTTATTTCACTGAGCCATCTCCCTGGCCCCTCTTTGTAGTTTTTTTTTTTATGTTTGTATGAAAGACTAGTTCTTAATAGTCTTTCAGTATGAGGGGAAAGATTAGAAGTGATTTTAATTTTACCACATGCATTTCTTCTTCACCTCCCTGAATTTGCTGTACATCTTCCATGCATCTTCCTCCTTTTTAAATTTTTTTCTAATACTGAGAATCGAACTCAGGACCTTGTCCCTGCCAGGCAGGCACTGTGCTGCCAAGCTGTACCCTTAGCCCCTTTCTATTTTATACTTTTTATTTTACTTTTATTTTTCTAAATTTTAGGTTAGGGAAGGGTCTACAGGGTGTTCAGGGTCTCACTACTAGATCTGACTCGTAGTGGTTCTATTTACTGAATCCCAAGTGCTGGGATTACAGGCCTGCCCCACCACACCCAGTCTCAATCGCTGGCTCAGCATGCCCTGGGGGCAGGGCTACCATGGGAGGCCCAGGATTGAACCCCTAGCTCCTGTGCCTGCTTACAGGTGCTTTTAGTGTGCTGAGCTATTTGGCCGGCCCTTATTTTGTGTTTTTGAGACAGGGTTTCATTTTGCATTTCAGGCTGGCCTTGAACTCACTCTGTAGGCCAGGCTGGCCTCAAACCCACGATGATCCTCCTGCCTCAGCCTCCTGAGTGCTGGAGTTACAGGTGTGCACTGCCATGCCCGGATCTGCATACTTTTTTTTTTCTTCTGATGCTTGACTTTATTTGCTTTTTAGCAATAATCTGCATTTAGACAAAGATGTGTTCAGTTCATTTCCTTGAAACTGATTGTTTCATGTTTCCCAAACTTTCAGACAGAAGAGTACCACCCTGTTTGTTGCATGCAACAAATGACATGTTTCTTTAACAGAAACATAAGTACAGTACTTTTGAAATACGATGGTGTTCATTTGGATATCTTTTTTATATAGTATTCATATAATTACCTGGTATATGCCTTCATTAATAAAGCTGTTAGTTTAGTCACACACACACACACACACACACACAAACCATTACAATATCACAACCAGCATACTGACCTTGATATATTCAGGATATGCGGCATTTTAAAATCACTATAGGGATCCCTCATGTTGCTAGACTACGCCCCTCAGTCCCTTCCCTACCTTAACCCTGAGTCACAACTAAACTGTACTGTTACTTTGGTCATTTAAGAACATCTAGATAGAATCATCCTGGGTCACTTGTTGGAACTGGGGATTGAACTCAGGCCCTTGTTAAAGAACATCTCCTTTCTTGGCAGCTTTTGATTATTATTAATATATCAGCTACAAATATTTATATATAGTTGGTTGTTTTGTTGTTGTTTTTTTACAATGTAATTCAGGCTAGTTTTGAACTCACTATGTAGCCCAGGCTGGGCTCAAACTCTGATTCTCTTGCCTCAGCTTCCTGAGTGCTGGGATTGTAGGCATGCGCCACCACACCAACCCAGCTACCAACTCTTTGTCTAGCCCTAGATCATGTCATGAAGATTTCTCTTTTATTTTCTTCTAAAAGTCTTATATTTTGAATTTATGTCAGTAATTCAGTTTGAGTTAGTTTTTAAAAACAAAATATTGAGATATGAGACTAGAGCCTGTCATCTTGGCACTCGGGGAGGCTGAGGCAGGAGGATGACAGCGAGTACAAGGCCAGCTTAGGCTGCACTGTTAGTTCAAGGCAAGACTGAGCCACAAGGTGAGACCTTGTCTCACAAAGCAAAGCCAAACAAAATGAAATAAAAGCCATCAAACCAAACAAAAATATGAGACTAGATTTTGTTTGCCTGTGGATTTAGAATTTCCTTAATGATGTTTATTGAAAAAGCTGTCTTCCCTCCACTGAAGTACATTTGCTCCTTTGTAAAATACCAGTTGGTTGTGTTCCTGTTGGGGTGTACTATTCTCTGTTCTACTTTCTATATTTACCCCTGTGTTAATGCCATAATCCTTGTTAGTGTGGCCATAAAATAAGTCCTAAAAACGAATAAGCTGATTCCTCACATTGAATCCTTTTTCAAAATTATTTTTAGCTATTCTGGCTTCCTTATTTTTCACATAACTTTTTTGTGGGTACAATTACTACTGCATTTATTTTCCTACAGGTAATCTTCCTAAAGCGTCAACATTTTTGCCTCCAAGTTAAAAGAACAAATACAAAATTTAGACTTTTTCTTGTGTTTTTGTGTCTTCCCAGTTCAAAGAGCTCGCATCTCTTAGTGGCCAGCTTCCTTTTTTTTTTTTTGTATAGGGTCTACAAGGTCTCATTACACAGATGGACTCGTAGTGATGCTCCTGTTTTCAGCCTCCCAAGCGCTGGGGTTACAGGCGCACACGACCACGCCCAGTCTCAGTAGCCTCTTAGCGGGCCCCGGGGGTGCGGTGGGCACGGCATGTGGTGCCCACTTCCTCTTGCTCCGCGGTGAGCCCCGCACGCTCAGCTTCAGGGCCGTCTTCCTTGTGGCTTTAGCCCCCTCCGGGAGCTTGGATCTGTCTGCCCACCACAGCCACTGTGTTTCCCGTTGTAGCCCCTCCTTCTTGGGCCCACAGGGAATGCTTGCCCTTCCTGTACAGAGTCACCTTACAGGCTGATGCTCGCCGCACTTCTTGGAGAAAGTCTCTGGGGTTTCAGGTACGTTGGCCATTCGGCGTCCAGCTGTCGGAAGGATGAGGAGAGGTCTCCACTGCCGGCCTCCACGCTTGCTTGCTCCTCCCAGGGAAGAGCGCGTGACCTTTAGACCAAGGTCGGTAACTAGAAAAACTAGAAAGCGTCCTAGCTTCCACCCCTCCCTTTTTTAGGAATGGGTCTCTTGCATGCTAGGGAAACATTTTATCATTAAGCTATATCCCGGTTCATCTTCATCATTTTTTATTGTGATAAAATACACTCGTACGAAGTTTACAGTTTTAACATTTTAAAATATGTAACTACTGGCATTTAGCGCCTTAAAAATGTTGTACAGCTGTCACCACTATCCAATTCCTAACACTTCCATCACTTTAAAAAGTAATCAGGGAGATAATTCAGTAGAATAAGCACTTGCCTGGCAAGAGCAAGGTACTGAGTTCAATCCACAGTACTGAAAAAAAAAAAAAAAAGACAAAGAAAAGGTAATCCTATTGCCTTTTGTCTCTATGGATTTAATTATTCTGACCTTTTATACAAATGGAATTTCACAATATATAAGCTTTTGTATCTGCTTTCTTCTTTCCTTTCTTTTTTTTGGGGGGGGCAGAATTGGGGATATGAACTCAGGCCCCTCTGCTTGCCAGGCAAGCGCTAATTCCACTGTGCCATCTCCCCAACCCATGCTTTGTTTCATTCAGTGTGTTTTTCTGAGCTGCACCTAAGCTGTACCGTGTATCACTACTTTTTTTCTTCTAGCAGAATAATACGTAAGTTTGAAGTGGATGAGGTGGTGCATATCTATAATCCAAATGTTTGGGAGGCTGAGGCAGGAGGACCACTGTGAGTGGTACGCTGACTGGGTTAGAGAAGAGGACAGCCTGAACCACACAGCAAGATCTTGTCTCAAAATAAACAAACCAATATGTCATTGCATTTACAAACTGCATTTTGTTTCCTCATTTAGCTATTAAAGGACGTCTGGACTGCGTGCACCTCTGGGCTGTCGTCACGGGGCTGCCATGAATGTGCAGGTACGACTCTTTCTCTGCGTCCTGTCTTCAGCTCTTTGGGCCATAGCCCAGGAGTGGAATGGCTGAGTCATGCTCTATGTGCTGCTTGCCCAGGGGCTGCCAGACTTTCCCACAGCAGCCGCCCCATTGTGCGTGCCCACGGTAGTGCACCAGGCTCCCATTTCCCGCAACCTCATCAACACTGCTGTTTTCTATTTCCGGTTCTGTCGGTGTAGAGGGGGATCTTGGGAATTTCATTTCCTTAGAGACTAATGACATTGCACACCTTTTCGTGTGCTTGTCGGCCACTGGGATATCTTTTTTATTAACAGGGAAAAGAGCACTCAAAACTTACCACATGGCATGGGGGTTATTAGACTTGAATAGACGTGGAGAAATGTCTATCCAAGTCCTCTAGTCATTTGAAAACCTGGATTGTTTGTACTGTCATTCAGTCAGACACTTCATACCTGAAGGAGTTTCCAGGACACAGGGAGCCAGGCTATGCCCGTGTTAGCAGTACACACACCAAGACTGGAGCATGCAGGGACAACTGGGTGAGCAGCCCGTTCTTGGAGTACTTGGAAAATTTTGCGCTTTCTGGTCTCCAGAGGTTCTGATAAGGAATCTGCTGCCACTCAAATAAAATTTACTTTTTCTGTTTTAACACTTTTTCTTTGCTTGTAGCTTTCAGCAGGGTCTAGGAGGGGCTGTGGCACACCTTTTTCGGGGCTTAGCTTGTTGCGATTCAGTTTCTTGCACCTGTAGGTTTAGTCCTCTGGCAAATTTGGGGAGTTATTGGACATGATTATCATTGTTATCTTTTTTCCCGCCTTGTTCTATTTCTGGGAGTTTGATGGCACAAATGTTAAATCTTCTGTGACAATCCCACAAGTCTCTGACATTGTCCTCAGTTTGTTTTCCAGGCCTTTGTGTGTGTGTGTGTGTGTGTGTGTGTGTTTCAGATCAAACGATTTTTATTGTTGTGTCTTCCAGTTCGTTGAATTTCCTCCGTTCTATTGAGGAGTTTTCTCCCACTCCAATGTACTACTGAGGATTTTTTTTGTTGCTTGATAACTTTGACAATCAGTAATTTGTTCTCATTCATACAGTAGACATTTCACAGAGGTGACAGGAGCACAGGTAACCAAAGCACTGTACAGAGCATCTCTAGTGAATCTTTATCCTCATGTTTTGAGGAAACCATCCTTGGATGCAATATATACCTTATTTCCTTGGTGTCTGCAGCTACTCTCTCTTATATGACAAATTTCTGGATCTCTGAGGTTTTTTTTTTTTTTCCAATTTTAAGCTGGGATAATTTTTAGTTCTAAAATTTGTCTGTTTCTTCTTACATCTTCTCTTTCTCTATCTCTATGTAGTCCTGTTTTTCTTTTGTCCATGCATGTTCAGAATTGCTTGTGGAGGCATTTTTATAATGACTGCTTTACAATTTTTTGGTCAGCCTGGTAAGGTGGTATGTGTCTGTAGTTCTAGCTTCTTGAGAAGCTGAGGTAGCTGGAAAGGAACCTAGGAGTTAGGGGCCAACCTGGGCAACACAGCAAGGCCCTATCTCACAAAAGGAGAAAAAACTGTGCTCTAGATCTCTTTTCATTCCAAGATCTTAATTGTTGATATATTGAAGGTGCTTTGATTGATTCCTAGACATTTTGGGTTTTAGGTTTAAGGCTCTGGATCTTGCCTGGTGTGGTGGTGGACACCTGTAATCCCAGCATTCAGGAGGCCAAAGCAGGAAGATTGCCTTGAGTTGGAGGCTAGCCTGGGTTACATACATAGTCCACTACCTAGTGAGATCCTGTCTCAAACAAAACAAAATTCTGGATGGATCTTATTTGAAGCTTATGTTTTGGTTGATTTTCTCAAAAAGGGCTCAGGCAGAAGTATGTCCATGTGGGTAGGGAAGCTGGGGAGACGGCCCTAGCCCCCTAGGTCCGCACTGATACCAGCCTGGCTGGACTGGATGTGGGAGCGCTGCACACTCCTTACTGTCCCTCACACAGCTGTCCCACACCCCCCACTGACACACTGGGTGGGAGAGTAGGGAGGACCTTAGGCCACTGCTTGTTTTTGTTTGTTTTGTGACACTGCGGACTGGATCCAGGGCCTCAGATAACCTGGGTCAGTGGTCTACCATTGGGCCACTCCCTCAGGGTCTTCTTTCTTCTATTGATGTTTTCAGGTTGCTGGCTTCTTGAGCTCCAAATCTAAAAGAGCTGAGGGAAAAAAAAAGACAGTCCGAGCCAGCAGCATTGCGTCGGCCTTTGGCTTCTGAGGTCCCTTAGCTGGGCCTGGCTTCTCTCCAGAACTTCTAAAGTCTTCTTATGTTTGTTTTGTACATAATGTCCAGGGTTGTTAGTTGTGCTAGGAGTAGGAAGAGGAGGAGGAGAAGGAGGAGGAAAAAGGAGGTTTAATTAGTCTGCCCTGATGCTCATGTATGTATTTTGGGAGGCATGTGTTTGTGCAAGTGGGGGGTGGTATTCAGACAGGGTCTCACTATGCAATTCAGGTGGGCCTTGAACTCACTATGTAGCAGAGGCTGGCCTCAAACTTGCAGCGATCCTCCTGTCCCAGCCTCCCCAGTGCTGGGATTACAGGTGTCTGCCACCAGGTCAGGCTGGATGTACTTTGGATGATTTGTAAATGCCTGAGACAATAGTACGCAGACTGAAGTGAGTGAACCGCACTCCTCCCCTGGGCCTTTCCGTGTGGGGGCCAGAAGAGCAGCAGATTTAATCCTGTCCTGATGCTTTGCTGATTGCCGGGTGGTGCTTGGAGGCCGAGAACCCTGCTCTTATCATGGCTTCTCCAGTTTCCAAAAAGCACCAGCAGGTGGCAGAATAATCGATTAAAAATGAAACAAGGAGACCGATTTCCTTTGTGATAGAAATACACATTGTTACCTTGTGCCACTCTCAGGAAGTTACTGGAAAGTTTAGTTCTTTTTTCCACCTGTAGATGTCAGGTGGAAGAGGGCTCTAATAGGATTCTTGAGTTTTTATGAAAATAAATGTTTAACATTTAATTATCCTTCTCTCTAATTTCTAGCACTTCATCCTGTAGGAAGGTGGGACTGGATGAATGGAAGATCAATACTTATCACTTTAGCATTAATACTTTTTTAACATTAATACTTTAAAAACAAAACAACACAATAGAACTCCAAACACCCTCATCGTGACCACCAATTTTTTTCCCCTTCAGGCCCTGTTGATATGCACATGTCATTGATATTTCTATTTCAATTCATTATCGAGAGAATTTTCTTAATTAAAGGTAGATGTAAGGGGGTGCTTTTAACATTTCTATTGGAACTCACGCCCGCACTTAATGGGTGAAGGGTATAGCGCAGTGGCTCAGCACTGCCTGGCAAGTTCTTGATCCTGAGTTCAATTTCTGGCACAAAGGAAAGGAAAACAAAAAATTACTCAGAGGTCATCGATCAAGTAAAGGCCCGAGGGGAGACTTTTGGTGGTTTCATTTTTGTTTTCTTCAACTTCTGTTTTTTTAAAATTTCAAACCCATAGGAAAATGGAAAATACGATATTGCAAACATTATATTGATGCCAACAGTTGCCACAATTTTCTCTTTTCTTCATGTAAAGTTATTACAATACATTGATGGGAAAGTTTCAATTTTTCCTTCAGTCTGGCATGCATCCAAGTTTTCTTCCTTTGCCCGTCTCCACTTGAAAAAAATGTCAGCGATCAGAGACCCTCAGTCTGAGTCTCTCACGAGTGCATTCAGCTCAGATCCTGCTGAGCACCAAACGTTCCAGGCGTGAGTGATCTTTACTTAACTGTAATATTTATCTTAGCCTACGGATGCGTCTAAATTCACATGACACAAAAAGTAACAAAAATAACGAACGAGATGCAGTAGTCCCAGGATCTCCTCGCGTTACTCATATGACTTCCTTCCGGGTTGTTGGATGTTTTTGCGAAGACCTCGCAGACGCAGCTTTCGGCTCTCCCAGTCTTGGGAACGCTGATCCTGCGCGTGCGATCCTCCCCAGACTGGGAATTCTTTCCTGGTACCTTGTAGTGCCGGAAAACAGAACAAAACAAACTCAACAGGGACGTGAACTTAACGGAAAGTCTCTGAAGAATTAACCACAGGAATCAAAATAAAAACAGAAATCCGTTTTAAGAGTCACACAGCCTGTAATTCTAGTGTTTGGGGGACTGAAGCTGGAGGATTGTTGTGAATTTGAGACCGGCTTCGGCGACAAAGTCTACGCAGAACCAGCCTGAGCCGCGCAGCAAGACTGTCCGAAACAAAAAAAAAACGAAAGAAGAGAGTCATATAATTCTGACGGGGAGCTCCTTCCAACTTCCCTGGTGGTCTAGTGGTTAGGATTCGGCGCTCTCACCGCCGCGGCCCGGGTTCGATTCCCGGTCAGGGAACAGACATTTTCTTACTGTTCAGTAGAATCTTTTTAAAGCAAGTATTTCGGTCAATCAACTGCATTACGCACGGAAACTTCCAATACCGAAAATGTTATTTTTTTTTTCTTTTCTTTAAATTTTTTTTTCTTTTTAAAAAGGAACATATCACAGTTTTAACACCTACAGATCGCCATTAATGCACTATGAAGCAAAATGGAATCATGCAAAACATTACATTGACAGCTATGTATTTTTTACGCTTAATATATTTTTATCTTTATCCCAAAATAAATAGGAAAAACTATATTTTTTAACACTTCCTTGTAGGAATATTCTTAGTAACATATTTTCTTTCCATAATTTTATTGAGACACAAATAGCAGTGAGACAGTTTCAAACCAAATTGGTAGGACAGTTTTGATAATTAAAACATTGCATACTCTCTTCCTAGTGGTTCTTTGCTGTACAAGATGCAGACAAATAACATATTTTCTTGCAATGTAGTTTTTGAAAAGGCTGTTTACAAGGTTTAGCATTCAATTTCACAAGAAGGCGTAACAATAAACTTCACTTTCACGTTTCCATCTATTTTTCCTTAATCAAGGTGACCAGTGTTAGACTTCTTAGCTATGTCAGAGATATTTTATGCAAATGTTAAGCAAATGAACACATAAGAGTGTTGAACATATTCTTTCCTCTGGTATAAACGATATTCATCTATACACAATTTTCTGTACACTGCCTCTTCTGTTTAGCTATATAGCTTAGAAATAGTAGAGAATAGACTTAAATGGCACCCTCATCCTATCGTATGGAGGATAGCATTCCACTGTATGGATAATCCATAATTAACTAGGTCTTACTGAATGTCAATTCAGTTATTTCTAACTCTGCTATTTCAAACAATAATGCCTTAAATAATACTGTTCATATATGATTTTGCTCATGTGTGTGGAAAATGCTCCGGACTCAAAATGCAAATACATTTGTTGGGTAGAATGGAAGCATTCGCCCTTTTTAGGCACAATAGCAACGAACACTCCCACCCACAATGTGCAGTGTCTAGCGTAGAAAGGATAATAATAACTAAGATTTATTTTTATCAAAATGAATCCAACCAGTTCTATTTATGGATCTTCACCTAAAATTTCCCCTATTCTCTGCGTTTTACAAATAATATTCTGATGAGCATGTGTGGAAGAAATATTTTGGTTTGTGTCCCTGCGTACTTCGTTATTTCTGGAAAAGGAATTACTACCTCCACAGCACCTATCACATGGATCCAAGAAAGGAGACCACTAAAAAGCTTCCAGAAAACTGTAAACGATTATCTTAGTTTGGGCAAAGAGATCATAAAGGATAAAGCAGATAGATCGGGGAAGCCACCGCAGCTGCCATCGAGAGCAGAGTGGGTCGGCGGCCTCAGGATTTCGGCCTTTCTTCGGCATCTGCAGAGATGGCGAGAAGCTGAGCTGCGAGTTGCAGCCGAAAACGGAAGGCGCCGGCTGTGACTGAAGTTGGTGAAGTTTCTGCAAATTTGCATTCTGTCTCAGTTTTGGAAGCTGAAAAAGTATCCTCTAGGAGCCGACACACGGGGGCAGACATCGCGATTCCAGACTCAGGTTTGAACACAAAATGGGGAATTTCCTTCATGTGTGTACGTGTGCGACGGAAGTGGGACCTGCGTCGCAGGTTCTCTCCCGGCAGGGCCACACCGGGCCAGCACCGACGGCTGCTGCGGTGGATGCCTATGAAGTCATCTCCCCAATTCACAATCACCTAAGAGTTCTTTGGGTTTCATCTGCAAAAGTAGCAAGGAATTCCGGTGACTCCTGTTATCCTAGGAAAACTTTGGTAGTTAGTGTCATTACAATATAACTACGAACCTCCAGAATACAGTTTAAGTGGTCTGGGTACAACCTCATGTACAGGTAGGACCGCAGTGACCGTACACTGAAATTCATATGCACATTCTCTGTTGGGTAAGTCTAAAGAGAAACATATTTAACTTCTAAAAGCATCTTTCAGTGGATTTCCTGTGGACTCAGTGTCTTGGTTTTAAACTCTGAAGCACAAAATAGTTTTTTTTTTTTTAAACTGATAGATGAACCCTGTACTAAATAAATAAATAAAGATTTTTTAAAAATTAAACTGATAGATGAGGCTATAAAAATGAAACAAGTTGGTCGTGGTGGTACACCTGTAATCCCAGCATTTGGGAGGCTAAGGCAGTGGGGTTGCTTGGAGTTCGATGCCAGCCTGAACTGTATAGCTAGACCCTGCCTCAAAACAAAACAAAAAAATTATATAAAAACTATCAGGGACCTGGCCAAGCTCCCCGCTGCCTGCTTGCATGAGGAGTAAGGCGAAAGGACGAAGTAAGAAACAGATACATGACAGGAAGGCCAGGAGGTCAGTACCTCAGAATGGGCGAAGACAATGACACCCCCAGCTAGCCACTTTTTATTGGTTGCACACAGTAACTGCAGGGAATGTTGGATGACTCAGCGATGATCTGATGCTGAGAAGGGTTTTATGTTGATGAGGACCACTTCCGGTGACGCAGGGAGCTGCGGTGATCCTGTGTTGTTATAATCCTGCAGTGGAGCATCATGGGACTATCAAGGCTTCTGCTAAGGCCTTGGGGCCCTGGTTTGTGATTTGTGGTCCCCAACAACAACAACAAAACCCCACAAACTATATTAAAAGACAAAAGATAAACTGGTCTAAATCAACAGGAAAACATAAATACCAATAGAAAAGCAAAAACCACATGACTTGATAAATCTTAAAACTAATACAAATAATTGACAACCTTATGAAGAAAGATCAGTCTCAATAGTAATAAAATAAATGCAAATTAAAGTGAGATTAGAGTTTTGCTCTGCACTTTGGAAAGATGAAAAGAATAGATTATATCGACATTTATAAATTGCAATACTTACTGAACAGTAAAAAGTGATTGTCTCGCCATGTAGCAATACGCACCCAAATGTTTAAAATGTGTGCATTAGCCCTGGTGTGGTGGCGCATGCACCTGGGAGGCTGGGGCAGGAGGATCGTTGCAAATTCTAAAACCAGCCTGGCTACAAAGTGAGCTCAAGGCTAACCATAGGTGCGGGTGAGATCCTGTCTTAAAAAAACAGCAGCAGCAGCAACAACAACAAAAACCCCTCTTCTCAGCATAACTTTAATTTTGTCCCGAGGATTAGCACTTTAATCTCAAATGAGCATCTATATATGGCAGAGATAATCCACGGAATTTACTTGTCTCTTGGATTTCAGAAGCTTCCTGTCTATAGAACGACAGAAAGACCTAAAATTGACTTCCGTTGAATGTGTCTAACAAGACCTATATAGAAATTTTTCAATACAAGGAAGATTATGGGTTTTTCTTTTTCTTCTTTGACTTTATAACCTAAATTTATTTTTATATGAATCTCAAAGTAAATAGCTGATTACAGGATCAGAATTTGATGCTGAATCTTCATAGGGAAATAAGAGAAGAAAAACCGTCGTCTGCGTTGGTGGTATAGTGGTGAGCATAGCTGCCTTCCAAGCAGTTGACCCGGG
>NDGN011367959.1:1762-25891 GCA_002564285.1 Tympanoctomys barrerae | reverse complement strand
CAGGATATCCTGTCCAAACACTATTAGTACAAATCTTTCTTCTCATGGAATTAAGTGAAAGTAGCTGTGTATTTATCCTAACTATTCTGCATATACAGATACAAAAGGGAGAATGATTCTTAGCAATGGATGAGGAGAAAAACATTTTTCTCCTAATGCCCTCTTCCCTCTTTAGTCTGCCCGGGTTTCTGCTTTATGTGTTTCTCTTACTGTATCCTAGTGATTCCTCTGCATTCCCAGAGGATTCCATTCTTCCTGTTACCGTGTGGGCCTCATGAAACTGGAAGCCAAGATTTACTCAACTTGGTAGCTTTGAGTAACTTTAAGTGATAAAGATCTCAAACTTGGGCAAGTGACAGAGGGAAGTGGCTTAGTAGTTGGAGTATAGATGCATGTTTTGGGCAGGCACTGCAGCCAGGCAGCTTCGGTCAAATCCCAAACCTACTCTGTACATCTCCATCTTAAAAAAAATAGGGATAAGAATACTTTTCATCTTGGGCTGGGGAGATAGCTCAGAGGTATAAACACCTATCTGGCAAGCTCAAGGACCCAGGTTCAATCCCTGGTACTGCACGCTGTACCGGTCCTGGAACCCGGGTACACTGTGCTGGCCACTGAAACTGGGTGTGGTGGCACATGCGTATAATCCCAGGGGAGGCTGAGACAGGAGGATCACTATGAGCCTGAGCTGTGTAACGAGACCCTGCACCAAATAAATTTTAAAAATGTATTTTCATCTTGTAAGATAATATCTGTGAAGGGCTTAGAATGGGTTTATGATTGGCATCATAAATACGGTTAGAACTATGGATTTTCATTTTAAGCTAATCTGAATTTTATTTCTCTGGTCTTCTAATGACTGTGGCATTTTGTGAGTTAAAGACTCATTTTCACAGTAGAATCACATTAGCTGGTGTGTCCACCTCCTGGTTAAGAGTCAGATCTCAGCTGTCACTACCTTTCTTATTTCCTTTATTTCCCTTAGCAGCTAACACTGGACCTCGGATGATTCATCATTTGTCACCAAGACTTTTTATTTTCCTGCCCCCTTAGTATTGAGGAGAACTAACATTTACTAAATGTCTACCAGGTGTCAGCCTAAGTGTCTGACTCTTATACACCCTTGAGGACAGTAGTGTCATCTCAATTTTATAGAGGGCCAGGGACATTAAGTGTCTTGAACCATCCAAAGAGTTAGGTAGTGACCCATCCCAGTTCTGCCTCATGCCAAAAAGCATGTTAACCTTCCTCCCTCTGTGCCATACTTTCTAGGGCCCCCGGAGGCCCCTGCAACCCTCCAATAGCCAGTGGAAACCAATGCTCTTTTCCCGCCAACTAGGGCTCTAGCCGCCTTTTGATCTGTATCCCAGAACTCGTATTAGAGGGCCTGTGGAAGGATGGACACAGCCCTGGCAAACCTCATCTGTTTTCCCTTATTTGCATGTTGGCATCCACAGGATTATTCAATAGTATGCTAAACTAGTGACTAGGGCATCAGTATAGCAGGGCACCCATATAGGGCATCACAATTTTTCTTTGGAAAACAACTATTTTCTTTTTTAATATAATCACTCAAACAAACGTTATGACAAAGATTAGAATTTTATTGGCCATCTCTATGCATATATTACTTGGTGATGTGTCTAGTTTTCCTTTGTATTGCCAATGGGGCATGGATCAGTGAAAGTCTTCATGGGGCCTGGATATATTTATAGGATTAAATTGGTTCTATTTGTAAGTGTTAACTGAGCCCAACCCTTTATCCCTCAACAGATTTACTATTTTATTTACATGTGTGTATTTTGGTTGATAAAATTCTAAGTGTTTTCAGGGAAGATACTCATAAAATATTACATTCAGTCAACACTTGGCACATTGCTAGGCCATCTTTCAAAGCACAGCAAGTTTTTATTGAGCTTTATCCTCTTATGTTCTGTTCTACATATTTGCGGAGAAATTTTTTGACACCATTCAGTCTCTTAACAAGAGTTTTTAGTTTAATTGTAACTTTCCCAGGGTCAATGTATCTATCTTTACAAGATAGAAAGACAAAGTGATTAACACTTATACGTTGAGCATTCTTAAGCCAAGAACCTGAAATCTAAGTTTTTGAGGTTGAACTTCATACCACAGTAGAAAATTGCACAGCTCATCCTGTGATAAGTCTCAGTCCAAACACAAATGAGCTCAAAATATTGACTAAAATCCCCTTCAGGCTATGTTTGTATGGAGCAAAGAAGCATTAATATGTTTGGTGTTCAGACTGCAGTGCCATCTCCAATATGTCTTATGTGTATGTAAATATTATTTATAAAAACACATAAAATTATGGGATCTGAAAGGCTGTGATCCCAAGCCCTTCAGATAGACGGCATTAAGCCTGTACCAAGCAGAGTTCACCTAAGGGAGAAGGAAGTCCATTTTGCACCTCTGATGCATCTAAAGTTACTGTCTGAGACTATAAATAACAACTGTAGACATGAATCGAAGAGACGGATTCCATGTGGCTAATTTTCCAAGCAGGATGGTACTTTCTTTCCTGTAGCCTACTCCTCTTGTATACTCCTCTCTCAAGTGGTGGTTACTGATAATTTTTAGAAAGAAAACAATGTGTTAATCTTTTATGTCATCCATTTATTTTAGTCATCTTTAATTGGACATTTATAGAGTAGTTTTATAATACAGACATTCAAAGAAAGCTTCTGTGCATGGGGCAATATGTTAAGCTTCCTATTCTTTTTGGTTTCTCAGTGGGAAAAGTTGCCTAGGTTTTCTTCTTTGAATTTTTAAATTTTTATTTTTTATGTTAAATCCATAATGATATTTTCTAATAAATATTTAGAGAGATGCTAGAAACTTGAATACAGATGTTGGCATTAGGTGCTAATTTGTAATGTGCCCTTCCTCAGGCATTGCCCAAACTGCAGTGACTAAGATTTGTTGTGAATTCAAATTTTATTCTTATTTTCACTACAGAGCTTTCAATATAATTTTTACATATGTAGTGCTGGTGCAGAAAGGGACCTGACTTGAGTGTGCAGGCAGGCTTTCATCTGTAAGCCAAGCTGGTCTTTTTTCTTCTCTGTATATAGGGCATCTACTTCCCATGCATGTTTGACTTCCTAACTTCCATGTCCACTGTGTGAGGCAAAAGGTACAGAAATCTTCTTGTGTACATTTTGTTTTAACATTCCCCAAGTAAAGAGAGGAAAGGCTGTGAGCACAGAGTCCAGGTTGTAGCTGAAAACATGAACAAAAGGGCAATGGGAGTTGGCATAGCACTCACTGCAAGAGGGGAATCAAGATGTCTCCTTGTCTATACGCATCTGTCCCACTGACTCTGTTGCATTCCTATGGTAATTCTGTGAGCTAAGCACTGCACCCATTTTCTCCATGGAAAAATTAGGACCCAGAGACACTAATGAGCTCAACCCATGCTATGGAGGGAACACAGACTGGAGTGAGAGCACAGCCTACACAGCCAATGGATTCTATATCCGTTTGAGTTCTCATTTGACTTCAAAGCATTTGTTTCTAAAAGCATAATATGTGTTCATGGAAAAGAATGATGACCATGAGCTTTGCTTAATACTTTTTTTGAAAAGAAAGTGGGAAATTGTGTAACTAAAAGCACACAACTTTATTCTGACCAAGTTATATTGTAATCGTTGTGGTTTTTGTTTTTGTCTTAGGTGTAGTTGTGATAGTGACAGTAGTCAGCTTCCCCAGTGGTCCTAGGATATTCCTGATTGTCCTTATTCTAGACCCAAAACAAAGGTATCAGAGGAGACAACCTGTTCTTGCCTTGCAGGCTGGGATGTTTTCTTTGAACACTGTTGAACCCATTGAATGACTGTCCTAACAGTTCACCATATGATTATCTAGGTATTTTGAGCCTTAGGTATAATTATTATAAAATCTAGGGCCATCAAGTTCATAATACCTATGTATTTGTATGTGTATAAATATAGTGAAGAGATTTTTTTTCAAATTTCCTAAATCAGTAATCAGAAAACAATATCATTTAGTGCCCCTGTTTGAAGTCTGGCCAAAATGATTTTTTGTGAATGGTCTAAAATCATGTGTTATCTTCCTATTTGACTGCATTTGTAAATGTAAGTTATGAAATAGGTGTTGAAAATTGAGCCTATCATGAGAGGCAAAACTGAAGTGTATTTGTTGAGATCTTTGCTAGATTGAATGAACACATCGTACTTGTGTTTGCTTTGTGGCATAGACGTGCATGTGGGCACGTTGGTAGCACGTTGCAGTTTGCCACGTGTTCCATGTGCATTTTACTGTGACTCTTAGTCATTCTTCAAAAAGAATGTTTCTCCCATTGCAGGAGAAGGGATGCATCAAAGTAAGGATTTGCCTCCTGTGGGGGCATCCTTTGGGGTTCTGAGTCAAGTAACCCTAAGTTCACTTCAGAAGTTGAACTCATAAGGAAGGTACCTTCTCTTAAATGATAGGTCAGATCCAACTCATGGACACTTACAGTAATGGCTCCTTTTGATCAGAGCTGGGCACTTGGTGTAGGGCGTAGGGTGTGTACTTTCTTGAGTCCTGCTTTATCCTAATTTCTCTGGTGGCTCACTTTATTTATTATCTATCTATTTATTTATTTATTTATTTATTTAATATTTAGTACAGAGCCTACAGGGTCTCACTACACAAATCAAAGTGGTTTTGATCCTCTCGTTTTCAGCCTCCCAAGCACTGAGATTACAGGCACGCACCACCACGCCCAGCCTCAGTGGCTGTGTCAGCATGCCCCAGGGGCTGGGCCAGCACTGCAACATTGAGACTGAAACTCTTCCTGAGCCTGCCTAAGTAGGCACTTTAGTCCACTGAGCTATCTGGCTGGTCCTTCCGTGGTCTTTACCTAGATGTGCATGGTGATTTAGCTTACCTTTTGAATGTGAAGCTGTGGTTCCCTTCTGGTTTGTGGGGCAACTCCTGGCTGTCTAAGCAATTTGCCCATGGGCACAGACAAAAATGCCATTTTTGTGTATAGCTTGGTCATTATGTGGAGTCAGAGAAGACATGGCTTTGATTCCCTGCTCTCGCACATGCCAGTTTTTGGTCTGTAAAAGTTGCTGAACCACTCTAAACTTCTGGGAGCTTATCCCTAGAATAAGTATAATAATAGTCCTTACCCCTACTGTTAGTGTGAGGATTAAGTCATGTAATCCACCTAACTGCTCAGCATAGTGCTCCGCACATGGTAGGTACACTACCGAAGTTGGCGTCATTGCTTTATTGCTAGGACTGTCACTCTAGCCCAGAGCTCTCACAGAAGCACAGCAGACCCGGTTCTTTGAAAGTCAAAGGGTAGGGAGGCAGGAGAAAAGCTTCATTCCCATTCCTTGCAGTTGTTCAGTACAGTTGTAGGTTACCATGGAAACTTTCAGGATTAAGATGGCATTACTGAGTTAAGCATTCAATGAACACCTTGGGAAAGAAAACTCATAACACGTACGCATGCCATAAGTAGTTTCCAAATGGAAAGGTTACTTGGGTAGAAGAGTGGGTGGCAGTTACTGCGACTTCCTTGTCTCCCAGTTTCCTGAATTCACAGAGAATTATGATCAGGACTTAAAACTGGAATCATCTTCCTGTGTTTCCCCTTTCCTGTGCTGTTTCATAAAGTTGTCAGTGATTACAGCCCGCATTTCCAAATGGGAATCCACTCCTCACATACTGGGGAGTGTGGCTTTCTGAAATAGATTCTGAAGTCGAAAAGAACTCCGAGTGTTTTCTGAGAAGGACTGACCTCCTTTCATGCCACTTACTGTGAATTAAAGCTGTGAAGGGAACGAGTTTGGGCATGTGGTACAGCACTTAGCGCTGCCGCTGCCAGGGAACAAGATTTGTGTTTCTAAGGAGATACAACAAAAAGGAGAATGCTTTAAGAGCCAGCGGCTGTCAGAGTGTAAAAGTATCTATGTTTAGAAAGGGAAATAGAAGCTGAATTAAGTAATTTTATACACACGTTACAGGGTACTCTTCTACTAGTAATTCTTAAATTCAAAAGCAAATAGCTGTGACCACAAAGGGCTTAGTACATCTCAGCTGATCTTAACTCAGACTCCAACTGGATACGATTGGTATTGACCAGCTCTATGCATGTGATTTTAAGATGGTCTGACTCTTGCCTATCATCCTGTTAGCTTGTATTAATAACTGGGGACAAATGGTGACATCGTCCAGCAGAGCTCTGGGCAGACACCTGACAACATAGTCTGAATAAATGAGAGGAGAAAAACCTCAGTGCTGCCCACTGAGATGCCAAAACAGAGCTCTCTATCAGCCTCTTTAATGCCAGTATGAACCTGCTTGCAAGCGTTTAGTCGGTTGCTGGCACGGAAGTATATCTTGAGTAGGTTCATTGGCTAACATCTCATCACGGGACAGAAATCACAGGGAGGGAGAGTGCAGCAAGGAAAAATTACAGTACAGCTATATTTACCTAGTGCCTCTGCACTGGGGTTTATTTTCCACAGTTGGAAAGGGAACCACCTGTCTCACTGCTGATGTCAAAGAGCTCCCTCGAGACTCGGGCTGTTGGGAAGCACATGATACTGTACATATTTGCTCTTGCATCCATATCTGGCTACGATTGGGTTTCAGATTTGTGCCCTATTGTGGAGTTCATTGAGCAGCCACTCCGAGGTGCCCTCCCACGTCACTATGCCCTTGTGAATTAAAAAGTAGCGTGAGGAAGCCCCTGCTGCGAGTGTTGCCTTCACTTGCGATACAAGTATTTGCACTGCAGAAAAAAAAAATGAATGACACATACCTTGCGGTTATCATCTATGGATTCAGTTTGGAAAGTGAGTATCAGGCATCATCATCGCTGTGCCTAGGAGCCATGATGCTGTTGACGTTTGGGGATCTGTTTTATTCTCAGCAATGAGAATTGTTTTAAAAAATAGGTATGATTCGGATATTTGATATGCATATTGTTAAAGAAGCAAAAAGATTAGTGTGAACTATGCTTGTATTTCTGTGACAAGACGGTAGTGTATCAATGTAAACAAATTACTGTAACATGAATGAAATATCTGATTGGCTAAGCTTAGATATCGCGGTATGCATTTGTGGTGATCTATTGCAGCTGTTTGGTTTTGTTTCTTTGTTTAAGATTTTATAGAGCTGTGTTACCCACAGTTCTAGTTCCTGGAGCATGGGAGAGAATTAGGCCTTTTGATTGTAGCTCCTCATAAAGGTGTGAGAGCCACTCTGTTGGAGACTGCAGGGGTTACCCTTTATGTCATAGTCAGGGACTCACACTTAAATTGTCCTGCTGACTCTATGTGCAGTCAGAGAAAATATGATGCTATCACCATTACTCAAACATTGCATAAAAATAGAATTTTTATTAACAATTGCAAAAGGCTTGCTATTAGTGAAATTGCTCATTATTTTAATAGTACGATGCATCTGAATTTGAATACCTTCAATAACTTGCAAATTATATGGTTATTACACAAAATAGGTGGAAAACAAGAGTCTGAGGATATAAATTACATTCTTGGGTCACATCAAATCGATGTCTTACTAGGGATTCAGTACCAAGGCTCTTAATTCCCAGGCTTACTATGATGTGCACTTTCAATTAAATTTATATCTGAAATGATGATTGGTATCTTTTACTCAAATCCTAAAAATAGAGTAAATAGAATGGGCTAAGACCCTTGGTTCATCTAATCTTTCCCCTAGTGTAGGATTTTCCTCTGAACCATTAAAAGTGTTATAATATATGATTGATATTAATTAGTTTTCTGTAAAGTACTGCACTCCTTAACATGAACTGAACTAGAAATAAATATATTACCATGAATTAAGATTTTATTAGTTGAGAAGAAGAATTGGATGAAGGCACCTATGTGAAATCCTAAGTACAGGCGTCAAATTGAATTAATGCCAGCACTGCCTTGAGATTAATTTGAGTGCTGAATAAGAAATAGTAAGCCATAACATAACTGTGTTTACTGAATCATTTTTGGCATCAAAACCAAAGCTACATTATAGATGCAACAACAGGCTTTTCTCCCTTGGAAGAGAGAGGCGGTGCATTTTGTAATTAAAGTGAATGTTATCCTCTGAAAAATGCCTCTAGTCTTCAGAACGAAAACAGTCTTCTTGAGACAATTTCATCCCTGTGTGTGTCTCTGACTTTACATACCTGGTGATGCTCCAACCATCTTCAGCATCCTATTCAAGCTTTGTAGTAGGATGAGCTGTACTTTGCACCCTCTCAATACTGAGAGGCTGGCAAGAGCTTACTTTCTATATTTGCATCTCATTATTATGTATATGTTTTGAAGAGGTGTGGAATGTGCTGAAAAGATTTATGGGATTGCCTCAGGGATGTTCTAGAAGGGATTCCTAACGATTGGGCTAGGAAATGGATTGTATAGCACAGAGGACCATGTAAGCTGAGGCCCACGATGCTTTAAAGATCGCTGTCCATAGTCAGACGCCGATGGCGTCCCTTGAAGTTGTACACCTCTGCCCGGGGCCCTTCTTTTGTGTTCCATTAAATCCAAAATTCTCTGATCCCATATTCATTAATTTGCTTTACACCTATAATATCACTGGAAGGCTAAACATAAAACTTTAAAGGTTTTGCACTGTTGAATGGGAATATCATGTTCATCTTGTGTATAATTTAAAAATTTCTAGCAGTCACATTTGCAAAAGAGAAATTTATTTATTTATTTATTTATTTATTTATTTATTTATGTGGCCAGCTCAGCCACCCTGGGGGTGGGGTCAAAAGAGAAATTCAATGTTAATGTGTCATTTAACAAAATACAGCCAAGATATTTTAACAATGCGTAATCTATAAATTTGAGGGCTATTTTACATTCTGTTTTTCATATTGAGACTTTGAAATTACACCCATAGTTTACATTTATAGATCATCGCAGTGTTGCCTAGACCCATTTCAAGTAACTACTAGCCACACAGGGCTCCATAGCCCTGTGTGGCTAGTAGTTACTATATCCGTCAGTACAACTTTTAACTTGTACACTCACTTGTCAGCATTCCATTACTCAGAGCAATTACTTAAAAGAAAAATCAATATAAAAAACAGAGTGTGGGGTATCCTTCATGTCATTTTATCAATTTAAAAAATGATCACATGACTGCTCACAAATTTTTGAAAAGTGCAAACACTAAGACAGTTTCATTGACAGGCCACTGGGGGCAAAATGGCCTTCTATTGAGCTGGTCTGGTCCTGTGGCTTTGTTTCCCATTTTCCTTTCTGTGTGCGTCTCAGATGTCATCATTTAACAGGCAGGCCTTGATCCTTGGTCCCTCGTCCCACATCTGCAGGCTCACAGTACCTTGTCAGTCTCTGTGCTTCTTTGGGGTGTCCAGCTTCTTCACAAAGAAACTCCTGAAGAAATTTTGGCTCAAGTAACTTCATGGCCAGCCTGTCGGAAACAAAACTGTCCCCTGCACTTGCTGCTTCTGGTCTCTTTAGAGCTAGAGGCAGGTCATGACTGGTACGAGGCTGCTTTTTGGCTTTGTTCAGATAAGCAGAGAAACCAACAGGCTTGGCACCTCTAGCACTTGTGGTGATCGTGTCACCCGGAGAAAGTCAGAGTAACATAAGACTTAAAGAGAAAGTCTGCTCTGTGCTTCTTCTAGACCTTTTTGTAAAAATTCCTTTTATGAACAAGGAAAACACACAAAGAGCAAACCCATGTGACTACTTTAATATCGCTTGACTTTAAAATAGCTGTCAAGTGTTTGTATGTGAATAACAAGTACTATCATTGTGTACTTATTGTATACCAAGCACCGGATTCAAACAAATCTAACTGAATCCTAATGCTAACTAGGTAAAGTGATTGTCATTGAATAGATTACATTTTTGAGAATCAGATGATGAAGATAAGTTTGCTTGACCTCAAAGAGAGGTCCTAAGTGGCAGACCTGGTTTATCCTAACTCATAGCCCAAATTCCCAAAGAAAAAGGCTACCTTGTCAATCCACGCCAGTGATACCTTTTGACAATGCATTTTGAACCCAGGATAAAAACACTAAAATTTTCAATTTGGAAGATTCCATCATATCATTTATTCAAAAAATGAACACAGATAGCACCTAATTCTTCCCCCATAGTTCTACTGAATAGAAAATAGGTCTAGAAAGCTAAATGGCTTAGCCCAAGGTCAAACACACTGGATCCTTGATTCATGCTTCACTGCTGTTTGTCTACGTGGTTTAATGGCCCCTTTAAGAAGATAAGTGGAACATTTAGACGTTTTTTAATTAACAGAAAGGAAGCAATCTTGGAAACTTTGTACTATAGAAACATTCCTTTTTCTTTCTTCACTAAGGATTTTAAACTTTCTATTAAACTATAACATGGATAATAAAAAATGCATTTATCAAAACAGTTCAGATAAATGAATTTTTCCTAGCTAAGCACACCCATGTAACCAGCACTGAGCAGGAAAGAGGCCATAACTAACCTCCCCAGACTGTTGTGCCTCACTCGGCCCTCCCACCTCTGGAGAGAAAACTCTCTCCAGCTTCGCAGCCACATAGATTGGAGATGAGGTGCATCTATTTCAAGCTAGTGTCAGAGTGAAACTGTTGGGTGCGTACCTTCTGTCCGCATGTCTGGTTTCAATTCTATGCCATTGTGCGTGTAGGATTTTTCCCCAGTTTGATATATAGTAGAAGATCATGAATGATTATGCTCTTGAAATAGTGGATCCCCCATGATTATGAATACATTTAGTTAATATGAATTATCATTCATTAATTATTTAATTATAAACATTATTATTGAGCCAGGGGTATAACTCAGTGGCGCAAGGGCCTGCCTGGCAAGTGCAAGGTCCTGCCTGAGTCCAATTCATGGTATCAAAAAAAGCCCCCAAATATTATTATTTAAAATTTTTTTGGTAGCAGGTATTATTGGATGTGTTTTTGTTTGATGAGATCTGAAACAAACTAATCAAGCTGAAATATAGTATCTCAGTGGCAGTAGTGTGTGACATATCCCAACAAACCACTCTTGTGCCATGTTTTACATACTATGTGCCACTGGATAATGTGACAGAAAAGACAAAGAACACATAGCTGAAAATATCTGCATGAGAACACCAACTTGGAGTTCCCACTTGGTGACTCTGTACAGCCAGGCAAAGGGTTTGGTGTGACCTATTTTTAGGTGCCCTGCATGGAAATGAATGTACTAAGATGGGTGGCAGAAAGTGGCACCTCAGGAGCTGTCACGGACTGCTGTCTTGAAAGGAAGGAAATGAATCCATTCTGATCATCTGCTTGGGGCAAAGTGTAGTGTGGGATCTTCATGAATAAGACCGTGTATGTCTTGTTTAAAAGGAAAACTCTTTCTCTCCTTGGCAGATTATTTCGCAGGGACAGGAATCCAGCTTTCTTAGGTTAGCTTTCTTATTGTTTCTTTTCTCTGGCTGTATGGAAACGGGAAGCTAGGCAAGCCACACTAGTGAGGACGGCTTGTGGGGACACAGCAGTGCTTCTGAGGATGTCTCACATCGTTGTCCTTGTTGGGCTTTGCCATGTACCTGGTCCAGCCTCCTGCATGCCCGTGTCATCCTTGCTCCTTCGCCAAATTTGTTGAGAATGAATTTGTGTGCCCATGGCCATTCACTCCTCTATTGTAGCAAGGTGGGACTGCATGGCTCTGGACTATGACTCTCTTCCTTCCTGCTAAATAGCACTGTATGTACACAGAGAAGAGTTGAGCAAGACAACTTTGTAATCTCAGGGACACACAGTTCATCCATCCCATGATAGGGACCTGACTTATCACCTTTTCTAATAAAATCCTGATAAAACATTTTAAGCATATGACCTTTTTTTCCCCTCCACATCCTATAACAATATCTTAGCTAACACCTGCCAAATTACAAAGATGTAAGTTCTCCTTTCATTGAATATAATATAGTTTTTATTATGTGGCCTTACTCTTATATAAAGAGGTAAAGGGTGACCTGAAACTCTTACTTCTTTAGATGCTACAGAATTTACTCATTTACAAAATGTTGAATTCAGATATGCCTTCTTCTTTAAATCTTTGAGTAACATTTTCTTATCTGTTAGAAATATAAATCTTTTGTTGCTGTACAACACTGCATCAAAGTACTATGTAAGTGAGTAATCACTACACTACCATTCACACTGATGTGTGCTTTTCACTCTCATTGCGCAAACAGAGGCGTGGTTGTGCATATGATTTGCACCATCGAGCATCAGTAATGGTAGCAAAGCTGAAAGCTGCTCTTCTCTGGGCAACTGCTTGGCCTTTGGAAGAACACAGGTCTCTGGGGATCAGACTCCTTCCAGCTGCTTTACAGTATGTAAATACTCATAATGCAACAGAAGTCATGAAGTTGTGCTCTTTCAGCAGTGTTAAGCAACAGTTCCCTTTCTTGCATTTTTTCTCTTTGTCGCAGAGTTTATCCCGTGTCGGGTTGGCTCTGTCTGTCCAGCCAATCCCATCATGACATTGTAGAACCATCAGGGACTTGGGTTGTCAAGGAATCTATCTCCTTTGACAGACAAGTAAACTGAGGCTGACGATTGCTAAGTGCATAGCATGCAAATTGTGGAGCAGTGACCCAGCTGAGCCACGACCTGTGTTCTTTGTGTTCATTGTTTTCCTGTGTTGGGCGTCATCAAGAAACCCAGCGAAACCTTGCTTAGGACTTGTTCCTCATGTGATCATTTCACATCTCATACCTTTGTTGTCAACCTGGTTACTCCTCTCCTTACAAAATCTGCTATGGTCAGATGGTGAGCACCCAAGTACAGGAAGGAAGACATACAGAAAAGGCTCAGGAAACTGTGAGAACATTAACTTGAAGTAGCTAATAAGAATGCTGGGGCCAGCCAAATAGCTCAGCTGATTAAAGCTCCTGCACTCAGGGGATCTTCATGCCTGCTGTGCAGGCCCTGACCCCAGGGCTCACTGAGATAGCAGTTGAGTCTGGGTGGGGGTGGCACATGCCTATAATCTCATCTCTTGGGAGGCTGTAAACAGGCAGATCACTACCAGTCTGATCTAGTAGTGAGACCCTGTGCACCCTGTAGAAGCTTCCCTAAAAAATACAAAACAAAGAGAAAAGAAGAATGCTTCCATTTCTGGGACTTCAGTCAGTATTCCGGGAAGGTGGATGGGTCTGCTGTGAAATATTTAGTCCCAAATAAGTTTACTGGGCAAGAACAGGGCTGGACCATAACAGATTTTTCCAGTAAGCACTTTTAGGGATAGATTGTACTCCAAGGTTCACCTGAAAGTCTCTAGTGTATAATTTGAACAATGCTTCTTGCTCAAACCAAAGCCAAGTGTCTCCTTGAATGTCTTCTTTGTAGCGGATCTTCCTCCAAGTCTTCTCTGGCTTCCCTTCCTCTAGTCCCCAAAGCCAGTAGAATTTCTGTGAGAAATAGACTTCATGGTTTCATCATATGTGAGACACTTAGTCTTCCTTTTCTCTATTCCACGTTTTTTTGAACTCTAAGCTGGAAAAGAAGAAAAACTAGGACTAACAAATAGTTGTTTTTATATAAATGGCTGAAATTTTGCTCATAGCTGCTCTAATGGAGTTTTGAAAGAAATATTTAGCTACATTTTATAAAATTTTAAATTTAGGAGCAAAGTGAAGATGGTAGTGACACTGGAGGGGCTCTGTCTTCTGAGCCCATCTCTGATGAAGCTAATGGCAGTTGGTGGCTTCTCTCTCCTTCACACAGGCTCCGAGGGCCTCCCAGATGACTCTAGAGACTTCTCTCTATGTTGCCATGAGCACTGTAGCCTGAGCGCTGCAGCTGCCTGGCTGCCCATGATAGAAGTGGTTTCATTTTCAAAATATAAAGGATTTCTAAAACTGATACAGGGTGGCAGGGGCTGTTAAGGTTTGTCCCAATTCCCTGTAGGTTAAGAAGGCATAACCCTAATTCGAAATCTCTAAGTCTCTCAAAAATGAGAAGTTATTCTTTTCAGAATATATGCTACATATATCTTATAATAGAAAATTTGAAACTTACATAAAGACCCAGAGACGAAGAAATTACAAAGGCCTTATAAAGTCATCTGCTGCTATGAACAGCTTGCTATATGTACTGTTCCTCTGCTTCTTCCTGAGTATATATACATATATACACATATTTATAGATAAGCCTCTTATGATTAGTTATTTTCATTTTGATCTTAAGCCTTAATATACTTTGAGCATTTTCCCATTATGCTACTAAATGCATTTTATAATAGTTTTTAATGGTAACTTTGAACATATGTATATACATATATGTATCTACATTTATAAATTATAATTCACTTAATTAGGTCTATTAACATTAGCCATTTGTACTTACATTCATATTCTCAACAGTTTAACAATATATATAACATTGACTAGCCTCACATCAAAAACCATTGTACATATTCCCTTGTCATTTCTTTAGGCTGAATTTCTAAAAATAAAAATTCTGGGTTTATGGGGTTGTTCATTTGCCCTCTAGAAAAATTGTAGCCATTTATAATCCTACTAGTAACATTTGACACTAGCTTTTGATTGAAGTGTAAAAGTGAAGGTCTAGCATATGTGGTCTTTGTGCAGGATATTTTTTCAAAATCCCTGTGTTTTGAATCAGGAAATCTCAAGGAAGTTTGTATGTTGCCAGAAAATTTAGCCTAGACCTTAATTCTAATTATTTCCTAAGATAGGGAATTATTTACTTTCTACCTCTCCCTAATCTGAGGGATGTATATTTACGCTTGCTAGGATAAAGCACTAAAAAAATCTACAACAGAAACAAAAGCAACATGTTCAAAACACTTTTTGAGTCTCTGCTTGGTGTTATAAAAATAAGAATTGAAGCAAAACAAAAACTTCACTCATTTATTTTTCCATTTTGAGACTATTAGCACAATACATATTTCCTCCCCTCCAACCAAGTAAAGTAAAGCTAACTAGGACCCAAGCTCCAAAAATAAGTGGCAGGAAGACAGTTGGACTATCAGTTTTCTTTTCAATTTGGTATTTTGTGTACCCCAAATCTCTCGTCCTTACTAACTACAGCTGGCTAAATAAAATATCTTATTAAGTAAAATGTGTTTGTGAGGTGGAATAAACACTTTGAATTTTTAAGTAATGATGAATTTAACAAAATTTGGTATGCTTCATTTTCAGTTTTGGTTAAAAAAAGTAAGTAACCCTATTGAACATTTCTTGCCTACATAATCAATAACTGCTTTATAGGTGAATTAATCTGAAATAATTGAGGTAAATGAAAATATGTGTAGAATCACAGTTACAGTGGAGTTGAACACCAGACAAAATTAAATTTTAATCATTCTTTTATTAGCTCTTATCTGGGTTTCTAACAGACCCCCTTCATGCTTTGTGTTCAGATTAGTCTGACTGACTACAACTCGGATTAATTTTCACCTTTTTTTATAATATGAAAAATGCTGAAAGCACATTTGAGATCTAAATGAATGTAGAGGCTGACTCAGCTCCAGGGGGCTGGTCTGAAGAAGGTTTAGAGAGACGAGAGCTGCCTTGCTGAGGGTGTCTATCACATCTTGTTTATTAAAAAAATAAAAAAGAAAAGAAAACATGTAAATGCTTGGAGACACTGAAGTTGCCACTACATTTCTTCAACGTGGTCCCCCAGCGGTGTTTTGTTCACTTGCCATCATCGTGGTAGTGTGTATAAAATAAGCTTGAATTTGAGAGTATTTATAGGCTAGAGGTCTTCGTTCAACTTTACTCTGCTTCTAATTCTTGTGCCCTGCACAGTCTTAGCTTTAAGAGCACATCCGGAGCATGTGCTCAGAAGCTGGTGCAGGGTCTCAGGAGAAGGGTTCTCCTCTAGGAATGAAAAGTGAGCCACGGAATGCCTATGAGCAGTGGTTAACTTGAAAAAAAATATTAGCAATTCTGGACAGGCCTCTTCCCTTTCTGGAAGAATGCTCCAGGCAGGCAGCATTCCCAGGAACACGGAGGTTTCCAGTTATGTAGGAGCTCTCTGGGATACAAAGTTGCCTCAGGGCTCTTTGTTGTGCTTTTGATTTGAGGATGATTATTGCAAATGGAATTTTAGTTCTTCCTAGAAGGGCTTCCAGAGATTGGTGTGCCTGGGATCTGGAGCTGCTGTTCAAAGCCTTAGCTGCTTTCCTGTTGTCAGTTGTAAAATGGGTACACAGACTTCCTTTACTGGGAGGGCCTGAGGACCACCCTGACTGCGATGTGGAATGTGAAGCGCTGACCCTGGAGCTAACCTGTAGAGGTCTGGCTGTGCATGCATATTTTCCTCTCTACTTTTTGGCCCTGAAGATCTTAACCTTATATGTATTCGTATGTAGTTTATTATACAATGTTGATAAGCACCAGTCAACAAAGATACTTATACTAGCACTGAATTTCTTTCTACCCTCCATTGCATAGAATATTGACTTAAAACCTGCTGCTTTTGCTAATTACCTATGTTTTTTGAGTGTTTGGATTTGATTAGTTTTTTTTGGAATGAACAGGTTTGAAATATGGTGAGTGGGAATATCTAGAATTTGGTGTCAGAATGGGGAAGGAAAGTGAAATGCTAGACGCTTTGTCAAATATTTTTGTTATGGAATTGATCTATTCTCTGGAATTATTGTACCAAATTCTGTTCCCTTTTCTTTTAATCCACTTAAAGGATAGATTGCCCTGCCTTACCATGTTGGGACTTTGGAAAATGTTAGCAGAACTCCTGAAGGGAGGGATTCCACGGGGGTGCAATCCACACTACACAACATTATGGGCACTGGAGGGGTGTTAATAAATACCTTGTCCTATTGTTGAGAGAAAATGAGGTCGATTTGGGTGTGAAATGTAATGGTCATTGAAAGGACCTTGTACCTAACCAGGGTGTGGTTTAAAATGTGGAACAGAAATCGGGGCATTGACTAGAATGGTACTACCTTTTCATAGCAAGTTCTTCTGCTCTTTATTTGAAAGAACTGTCTTCCCTCTATAACTGCAAGACTCCCATGTCTTTGTCGTACCCTGCTGTGCAGGGCTACCATACGTTGCCGTGCACATGCACACAGTAAGCCTTCAGTAGGTCTTGTTGATTAAAACCAGAGGTCTGAAAATTTTGGAGGCAGGGTTGCAGAAGGGGTGAAAGGAAGGTTCTGGAGATGGAGGAAGAGAAGCAGTAAGGCAGGGAGAGAATTAAATATAGAAACTGCCTTGCAAGCCAGAAAGAACCAAGGGTGGTGAGTGACTAACTGTTTAAGTTCTCCTGAGAATAGAAAAAAAAAACCAAAAAAAAAAAAAAAAACTGGACAGAAGAGAATTTTTAGTCTGAAGAGTAAATTAACCAGTTTCAAAGACCTCTAAAATTTTCTTCCCATTAATAAATTGTAGTTTTAAAACTTTAACTAAGTAGTTCAAGTTACTCTAATTTGTCTATGAATCTGTTTAAAGTTTGATTTGATTGATAGTGGTGATTTAAGATGAAAAGGCAATATGCTGCAGTTTGTAAGTTCTTGAACTGTTTTCACTCCTAAGCAGACTTGTAGTAGTGAAGCAGGTAAGAAACAGCAGTAGAGAGAAAGGCACTTCAGGTTTCAGTGGCTATGCTGCTTTTATTATATTTTTAAGTTGAATTAGATGGCAAAAAGCAAACAAGAAAGCTCCAATTATATGATCTTAGCAGGCTAAAATATCCTAAACAATAATGCAGTATGGACCAGCACAAAGAATGCCTCCAGGAGGTGTGAATGGGATTTTAAAAACATATAATGGATACCTGCTGCTGGATGAAGACAAACAAAAGTAGCAGTGGCAATTGCAATGAAGGATCACTTAATAATGATTTATAAACATAGATTCTCCTTAGTCAAGTGACCAATATTATTTCACAGTTAGCTGCCCTGAAGGTAAGAGTCAACGACCTTTGTCCTGAATTCTAATAATTCACTTAAGTTTTACATGAAGTCTGAATATAATTGAGAAGAAAATGAGTGCTTCTTGATGGGGATTATGGAATAGTGCCACTGACTGCATGTGTGAAAGCGTACCAGAGGTTGTATTTTCCTGGTCTTTTTTGATTGAAAAAATTAAAACTCCAGTAATTTCTTGCTGTGTGAAAGAGGGAGAATGTCCCAGTGAAGTGTAGTGAGCTAACTTAAAATGCCAAAGCTGCTGGCTATCTTTTTTATGTCTGAGAATGACAAACTGTCAATTTCACTGCATTATTCAGAAATTTGCTAGCAACTTGTTGCAGATTTCAGAGTAGACAAATCTTTTATGAGATAATGTGGTCTGGAGGGGGAAGCAGTTTAGTGAGTTTTTTTTTTTTTGTATTTCTTTCACTTTACTATTTATAAAACTTATTATTTAAGATGGCTACTTTTTTCTTAATAAGGACATGGCTAATAGCATATTAAATTTATTTCAGTAAAATAAGAACTTAATGCTGTTTAATGAATTAGTTTTAGATACTTAGAGTGGTCTTTTTCAGAGACAGTACTGTAGAGTAAAAGAACTGAGTTAATTTGTCATGAAAAAGGTTGATTCACAAATACATAAACATATACTCCTCTCACGGGACTTGGAAGGGTTAAGTCCATGCACTGTAATATTGTGGGAAGTGTTTTCTCTGCTGTATCTAGTACCTTGAGTTTGTTATGTATTCAGTATGTAGTGTCATCATAAAACATTTACACCTGCGTTAGCCTTCATTGTCTCAAGGTATGAGCTGAAAAATAAGAAAAAGCCACGCTGGAGAAATGAGTATGTCTGCTAATAGCATGTCGGTATTTTTCCTCTACTTCATGGACTTCCTTGATTTCAGAAGCAAACTGCACAACCTAGGGCACTAGGGTTGGAACCCAATGTTTATTCAAAAAAGGCACCCTAAGGCAGTTCGCGAGGAAAGCTACACATACGGGAAAAGGCAGTTGAGAATCCAAGCTGTCCAGCTCCACGGCAGGGACTGTATTTCCTGACATTTGTTTTCTGTGAGTCCGTGAGAGAAATGGAGATAACTCCAAGGGACCCGAAAGGATGGGGTTCTGTGGCTCGCTGTCCTTATATGGAGCACAGTAAACTGCAGTAGCTGTTCTGAAGCTGAAAGTCTACTGCCGCCAGTTTCTGGGTGGAGGAGTTTGTTTATACCTTAACAAACCCGGGCTGTTTTGTTGATTAAACAAGCACAAAAATGCCTCATTCGCTGCTTTCCAGCACTCCCCCAATTAGAAACTGTCTCATAAAAAACGCATCATGTGATAAGCTCTTGCCTTAGTCCCAAACTGAGCCAGGGTCCACTTGCAGATCTTCCAGTCCTGAGAGAATACACGTTTTACCTAAGAGCCTAGTTACTCTGTCATAAAACAGGGAGCTTTGCCACTTGCTTGTTTTGCAAGAAAAAATAAATTAAAAAAAGATTGCAGGGGATTTTGGTTATTATATGGCCAGGGCTCTGTTTAGAGTCTGAGGCATTCAGAGCTGGCTTTAATCACAGCATGATGCTTCAAGCCTCCAAAAGTCCAAGTGTTTCCTTTCTTTCTTTTCTTCTTCTTTTTTTTTTTTTTTTTTTTTGGCGTTACTTCACTGAGGCAGAGGGCTGCCTCTGAGTGACGTCACGAGTCTGAGCAGCAAGCTGCACAGGGGAAGGGAGGCTGGGTGAGTGACGGCCCAGCCTACTTTTTAATAGCTTTGTCATGTGACTGGGGACTGTAGTAAGACAGGTGCCTTTAGTTCACTCTCAGTAAGCTGGTTGCCTGCATGAGTGTGCGCTCCCTATCACTGTGGATTGGAGTTGGAAAAGCTTGACTGGCGTCATTCAAGAGCTGGATGGCGTGGGACATGTGCAGCCAGGACTCTGTATGGAGTGACATCGAGGTGAGTGGGGCTGGGCTCGCGTCGCAGCCAGGACCAGAGCTTCCCACAGATGCAGTGATTTCTGGGAGGGGGGATGGGCTTGGGCTAGCACGGGAGGCAGGGAAGTAGCCGGGCAGGAGCCTTGGGAGGGGAAATCTCTCTTATCTTAACTCCCTAAGTTTGCTATTTTAAGGTGGCCCTGAGATGCCTGGAGCAAATCAAAGCATAGCTCCTGCCATCAGTATCTGTTGCAGTTAGAAACTCTTTCCATGTGCCTTTGGCTCTGTTTTTACTCATATGCAATATTTATGCTCTAAGATATTGATATGAATCAGAAACTCAAGTCTTTCCAGCAGTGTTTAGTGGCCTGCTTGGAAAAATGCCAGTTCTATTTATACAAAAATGAAGACAAAAATATTAAAACGGATGTGTTCCAATACAGTCCGTTTTGATTCCAGTTTGGATCTCCCCCCCCCCCTGTTCATCAGAAGAAGACTTTACAAAATCCTAAATAATCCTGCTGGGCTCTGTTAGATTGCTTTTCCCACAGAACACAAAACAAAGATGCTGCTTCCTTTAAAACTCTTACATGTACGTGGTTGAAAGATTTGGCCAGCGAATTAGGAATAAATAAATAAATAAATAAAGGCTTCCAGTGCAAGGTTTCTGTGTGCGTTGGTGGCAGGAAAGCCAACGGTTAAATCTCCCCGTACCACGGAGAGCGGCCTGAAGCCCCAGAGAGAAGAGAGTTTATGCAGGACTGTGCGTGGAGCTGCTCCCTGCTTGTGTAAAAATAGACGGCAATACATCAATTCCACAGTCTCTGCTGGCTACAATTCATACAGAAGGGAAGAAAACGTAAGCGGTTTCCTCGGAATCTCTGGAGTCTCGCTGGGGGACAGAGGACCTGGGCGTGTTTGCATTCAGCACAATGGAATGTGCTCAGAAAGTTTGGGCAACTTGGAAACCAGCAAAACTTTCTGCGGACTCTGCTGCGATGGAGCCGAATTGAATTGCATGGAGGATCCGAGCTGCTAACAATGAATCTGGCGAAGGACTGCGAGTGTTTCCTCTGGGTAGCTGGGGGCACGTAGGGTAAGGGGGAGGATCCCGCGCCACACGTGATTTGATTAAATAAGATATCCATGCGGTGCAGCGATACACATCTAAAGTGAAAATAATTTGGCCCAGGCCGTCCGCGAATGCATTTTTCGTATCTAGCCAGGCATGCCCTGGGTTCTTAACTCTTTGCTGTGTTTGCAAATGTTGTCTCCCTTTGCTGTTCCTTGCCTTAGAGGATGGTATTTGCGGCTTGTAATTGTTCTTATCTTGTTATGATTTCTTGGTGAGGCGGACTAGATATGGATAATTTATACGTCCTGTAGCTTTTAGGCGTCAGGGTTCTGAGTGGCTTCAAAGTCCTAATTGTTTGAGTAGCTGGAGTGTCCTGTGGGTGGTTGTCTGGCTCACACGGTGGGTCTCAGCTGCTGTAGTTTCATTTTTCCATCATGTATAATTCCTGATGCTGCCAGTCGGTTGAAGAAGCGGATCATATGGAAATCAGGAAGATTTACTTTAATCATCAGCATTCCCGCAGTCATGCTCACATAAGTATCAGACCCATTTGGAATAGCGGCTTTTAAAATTTCTTTTCTTGAAGAGGAGAGGTCTTGGGCTAATTGTCCGGCCATGGCCTGGGTGTGAGGTCAGCAGGGACCAGCCAGTCGCTGCTACACTGCGGGCAGCCAGCTGCTAGCAGCCGTGCCTTCATGGTGGCAGCTCGGGGAAACACCTCCGCCAGTCTGAAATATTAGGAGCAGCAGGTAGCGTGGGCAGCTTTCATTTTTTGAATCGTTAATGTTCGCTGTCATCCTAAAACGTAGGATGCCCTTTTGCACATAATGACAGGACAGCACGTTGGTTAATAAAGGCCTGTATCACTAGAGCTACTGAGAATCCCCGGTGTTTCACACTTTAATGAAGGTGATGTACAATAGGGTTACTAAGATTGATAGAGACAATTCACATGACGTACACTCCACAGGACTATCGTCTTTGCTCTTCTTTGCTCCTTTCCCTTCCCTCTGTCTTCACTAATTTTTTTTAAGAAGTTGAAATTCTTTCTTTTTTTTCATTAGTATAATTAATGTGGCCGAGTCCACTCTTTTTTCTCTCTCTTTAAAATTTACCACCAATGGCAGCAAAACCTCCAAAAGGTTAATGGAGAATTATACTTAATTATAATGATTCATTATCATAGGTGCAGTTAAGCTAATTTATTGTCTGCTCCTTAACTAAGAGAAAAGTCTGTTGGGGTGACATAACATACAATAATTAGCCTTTTGTGTTTAGTAACTGCTTTATCCTCTTAAATCTTATTATAAAATTAAGGCTACAATTGTGGAATTGCTGTTGAAGATGCACAGAGGCAGGAGAATGTATCTCTGTAACTGCGATAAGACACACCTGTACAGATGTGGAGGGAAGCTGTAAAGATCAGCATGTCAGATGAGGACAGTTACAGGGTTGGACTATGAAGTCTGGGGTTGTCCAAAGGCCAAATAGAAATTAATGACAGGAGAGCGCTTACAACTAGTAATGTGTTTTAGATTAGCAGAATAATGTCACATTGAGGAGCATTGATGTTATTAGCATGTGGACATTGAAAAGAACAGAGACACTTTTTTTAAAAACCATAATGTAAAATCAAAAATGAAAAAGGAGAGAGACAGAGACAGAGACTGGAAAGGGAAACAGGGATACATTATAGGCAATAAAAATACAACAAATTGATCTGGTCTTTTTAATATTTTTCAAAAGTTGCTTACCAATACATATTTTCAGAAGGTAAAAGGGGTTTGAATAGGACATGCCTGAAGAGTACAGTTAAAGACAAATTGTGTCCCAGTCAGCCTGTCAACCAGTGACATCTCAGGGTTCTAAGACGTTGTTCCCAAGCACTGCAACAGGAACATAACCCAGAGATATTCAGCCTGTGTTTGCTAGCTTGTGTCTCTTTTTCGATGCTGTTTTTGCTTTCTGTTTATCTTTTTGTAAAAGGACTTTTCCCTTAAGCCCCACCGTGAAAATCTAGTGGATTTATTTTTTGTTTGCATTGTTGATAAAGTTCATGCCTGGTCTCTGAACTGATGGTGTTGGATAAAAGTTAATGCTATTTGTGGTGCCTGGGGAACAAGTGGTACGGGTAAGAATGGAAGGGTGACACCCATAAGACAACTTGAACATTGTACCAGGACGACAGCTCCTCTTCGCCTAAGTTTCCATTTACTTAGAAACCTGTTCAAGTATATTCATCTGCAACTTTGAGTTAACTCAGATAATAAAAAGAACAGACTAATAAATGATTAGAAAGAAGTTGCAATAGAGAAGGTGATCCTTTCTCTGTATTGCCTTGTGCCTATTTCCAGGGAATCTCTTGGGCCCAGTGGTCTCAGGAAAGAGCCGCAGTGATTGCAGACTTCTCCCCTTCTCTCACCAACTGCTGACTCCATTACTCAGTACCTACTTCTCAGCATGTGGCTTATGATCACACTGCAGCATATGACCTGTGTAATGTAGCCTGCCAGGGATGACAGGGGTGCTTGAGGAAAAAAATCTGCATAAAACTTATTTTATTAAAGATCTAAATGTCAAAAGAGCTCTTCAGCTTTATGCCCAACAGCTCTCTGGATATGAACATCACTCCCCTGACCTTGTAAAGGAGAGGCATGAGGGTCCCAAGTCTGAGTGTGAGACCCTCGATTTGGACTGCTTGGCAGGCAGGTGGATGAGATTCTTATGGCTCTGACATCATCAGAGGCCTGCAGTAGAACTGTCTGCAGGGTTCCTTACAGCATGCTGATGGGAACCAACAGCTGGGTAGCTGGGTGGATTGTGGAGACCACCTTACTGGTAAGGGGGTCCAATGTAATAGAGAGCAACGGGGGCACAATGGAAAGAATACATACTTCATGTCAGGTGAAGAAATGTGTCTATCTAAAATAGTCTTGGGGATGAGCTGCTCCCCCCAAAGGGTATTTTAAATCTTTCAATATACTGAAATCATTTTATAACTCTAATAAAAAATAATTATTCTGAATTCAGTTGAAGTATAATTTAAACAGTTTCCCTAAATAGTGATCAAAATGTAATTGTGGTGTACTATTACGTTCTTTTCCAGGTTCAAAGTGATGCTGAACACACACATACAGAGACATACAGACACATAGACACACAGACACA
>NDGN011367944.1:0-21125 GCA_002564285.1 Tympanoctomys barrerae | reverse complement strand
CAGACCCTTGCACTTGCCAGGGAAATGCTTATGCTACTGAGCCATCTCCCCAGCCCCTTAAATAATATTTCTTATAATTATAAAATTAATGTCTGCCTTCTAGAAAACATAGATGCTACTAAAGAAAAGCATAATTTGGTAATTTTCCCCTTATCTCTTATTATTTTGACCAAGTGTGCATTTGTAAAGTTACATTGAATTCAGTATGAATTTTTTTGTCATTGCTGTTGGAGACTTCTCTTATCCTTGTTCTATGGTTCTAATGCAATTGTACCCCAATAATAAAAATGAATCAAAACAATTATATATAAATCCTTCTTACATAGTAAAGTAGAATAAATAGCATATTGTGCTTAATTCTCTTAACTACATTGTTCATATACTTGAACTTGGGGAGAAAAAAATCTAGGGTAATACAATATAAAATATGTTCAGGATCATCTAGTCTAATTTTATATCCAGAAATTTTCAGTTCTGTGTGTTACTAGCACTCTTTATGTCATCATATAATATTAAGTTTCTACTTGGCATCCTTCTACTTACGTGAGAAGGGGTATGTTCAACACTCTGTAGGGTACTAGTAATTATGTTCTGTCAGATTTAGTTTCCTACCTAAAACATCTTCCTTACTCTTTCACTTTATGAAATATAGTATTTTTGCTAGATATAATATTCTCAGTTGATGCAGCATTTCCATTTTTCACTTTAAAAATACCATTCCTTTCCTTCTTGACCAGTGTGTTTTCTGATAAGATATCTACTGTCAGTCTCACTGAGGAAACACTACACATGACAAGAAGCATGTTTCTTGCTGCTTTTCTTCTTTGTCTTTGACAATTTGACTATGTATAATATGTCTTGGTGTCTCTATGCAGTTGTACTTCTGGAGTTCAGTGGGCTTCTCAAATGTACAGATTGATGAGTTTTTTATAAGTCAGATTTAAGAAGGCTTTCATCACTATATTTTCAAATATTCTTTTCATTTTTTCTCTCCTCCCTGCAGTTCATATTATGAACTATGTACACTTAATTGTATTGTGCAGCTCTCTTAGACTATTTCCAACTAAGTTCATTTCATTTTCTGTTCCTAGTACTGAATACTTCCTGTTTATTTTCTCTATGTTCAAAGAGAATTTTTTTAATCGTCTGATTTCTCTGTCAAATGTACCACTGAAATTCTATAATGAATTTTTCAATTTGATTAGTATGATTTTTAAGTCCCAGAATGTTTCCATTGCAACATGATTTTAAATTACTTTATTTCTGATAATGTATACTAATTCCACAATATGTGATCACAACATAGGTTGAATGGTTGAGTTTTAAAAATAGTTTATTGCAGCAAAAGACACGTTGGCATTAATTACCCTCAAGATATGCCTCCTAACACGCCCCCTGACATTCAACACAAAAGTAATTCCAATCTTCTTACCACTCCCTGAAGCAATTCTAGAAGTCTTCTTTCCTGCCTTTAGTTGTGCTGTCATGGGTGCCTCAGTGTTCTGAATCAATTCAAATTGTTTACATCCGATAGTCATTTTGGAGACAAGCCAGAAGTCACCTAGTGCCAGACCAAGTGAACAAAGTAGACGAGGGCTTGCCATAAGGTTTTTGACAGAAATTGACATAAACACTTCGAATTAATCTGAACACTGAAGCAGTCAAAATAGGCCAAATAAAGGCTCTCAACAAAGATGATTTCGGAACTGCTGCAGCAAAAAACAAGAAGGATAGCATAGGGGTGTTCAAAGCAAGGGTAAATATTTTGAAGGAAGTTAAGGGCACTGTATCTTTCACTGTCACAAATTATCTTAGTTAAACTGTACTTTTACTATCCTTTGTACACACTAATGCAATTCTGTGTAATATTTCAAGACATGCAAACAGCACGCAATGATTATGTCCAGCCTTTGCCTGCCTTTCCTCTCAGTTTTCCTAAGCTCCAGTGTTTGCCACTCAACAGTCAGATTGACATTTTAAGCTTTCATGTATGATGAGGAATGTGTTGTACTTGTCTCTAATCTGGCTTACTTCATTTAACATGATTTCTTTTCAAATTACAGAATTTAATTCATATATATATATATATATATATATATATATATATATATATCACTTCCTTTAGATACTCATTTGCTGATTGCATCTGGGATGACTATATCTTAATTATTATAAACAGAGTAACAATAAACACAAGTATACAGATATCTCTTATGCTTAGCTTTCATGTCCTTAGGATATAAACCCAAGAGTGGCATAGTAAGACTAAATGGTAGATATGCTTTTAGTTTTTAAATATTTCACCCACTTTTCTCCATATTGGCAAATCCCAGAACAGGAATGTGAGGGTTTCCCTTTCTCCATAGCCTCTCCAGTATTCATTCTTCGGTATGTTGGATATAGTCATTTTAACTTGGGTTAGAGGACGTGGCATTGTAAACTTAGATTTGCATGGCTAGTGATATTGAGTATTCTTATATATTTTGACACATTGTATTTCTTCTTTTGAAAAGTATCTGTTCAAATCATTTGCCCATTTGTAAATTTAGTTACTTAGATATTTTTGTAAAGGTTTTTAAATTTCTGGATATTTATCCTATTTCAGGAGAATAGTTTGCAGATTCTTTTTCCTGTTTTATTTTATGTACTTTCACTCGATTTGATGTGCAGCAGCTACTTTATTTGATGTTTACCAGTTTGTTTATTTTTACTTATTTGTTTTTCCTGCTGTGTGGGGATTATGACCAAAAATCGCCGGTACCAGTATCCTAGGTGTCCTGTGCTTTCTTCCGATGCGATCAAAGCTTCAAGTCTTTTATTGAGGTCTCAATTGTAGCTTGTGTCTAGATGTCCCCACAAAGCTTTATGCAGTGATAGTGGAGATTTTCAGGTGGGCTGGATCTAGAGTGTGTGAGGCTGGGATTGATCCATGGTGCAGCGTTAGGCTCAAGATTCATTAGGAGTAACGGTGTAAGTGCTACCCATCCTAAGTTGCCAGATGAGACAAAAGGGGCAGAAAGAGCTTGCCCAGTCCCTTGCTTGTCTTGCTACCTTCTTCCCGACATGAATTTTTTTTTCCATGCCTGTGGCCGCATCACCCTGCCTTTGAGCCAGGCAATTATGGACCAAAACCTCTACACACTGTGCACTAAATGAACATTTCCGGCTTTAGCTTTGGCTGTCTGGTATTTTGTCTCAACAATGAGAAAAGTAACTAAGAGAATCTCCAATCCATTTTCAGGTTTTTTTTTTTCTGTACAAGATGAGAATTAAGGGCCAAGTTTCAATCACAGCTATCTGGCTGTCGCAGCAATATTTATTAAAAAGGATGACCTTTCTCCATGATATGCTTTTGGCACCTCTGTGCAAAGCAAATTGTCTTTACATGTGGGTTCAATCCTGGGGTTTCTGTTCTGTTCCTTTGGCCTATGTTTCTGTTTTTAATGCTAATATTCTACTATTTTGGCTTGTGTTAGTCTCAGAAATTCTGTGCTATTCCATTTGTTTATTTATTTATTTATTTGATTTTAGTATTGCATGCATTGGTATTCTCTACTTATTCATACACCATTCTGTGATTTTCTGTTTAATTCTTTTTGACTCTTTGCCTGTATCTTCCTTTAGCTCATCAACTATATTTGGAAAAATGGCTGGAAATTTTTGTTGAGCAAACCTACTGTCTACACTTTCCCGGGACAGTTCTTATTCAGGTCTTCTGTGAATTAGTCATACTTAATTGGGAATTGGACTTCTTTTCAGACTTGTAGTGATCTTCCTGTTTCAGTCTCTCCAGCCCTGGGATTACAGGCATATGCCACCACACCCGGTCTTGGGGTGGCACATTGATCCTGGGGTTCTGGGTCAGCATGGCATGTGATATTGGGGACCGAACCCATGTCCTTGCTCTAGCCAGGCAAGCACTTAGTCTTCCAAGCTGTCTCCCCAGCATAAAATTGGATATTGTGAATACTATCATGTGCTACCCCTGGACATCAGACTTTTCCCCTCCATAGGCCTTATTTTTGTTTCTACAGTTATAAACTGTGATTCTTTGTAACTTTAATGACTTTGGTAAAATATTTTGAAAGCTCTGTATTTTTGATCTGAAATCTTTGTTCCTGAAGCTTGTTGTCAAGCTACCTTTACCCAAAGGAGTTAAGACTTACCAATTGAAGGGAATCTTTTAAATATTTTTTTATAAAAATGAATACATTAGCATATTATTTGTGCTCCAAAAGTCTAAGAACTATTCCAAAAGTTAGTAAAAGTGAAAATGTGACTCACTGTTCTACCTTCTATGCCTCTAATTTCACAGCTTCATGTTCATGTAATTAATTGATATTATAAAATTATATATATCAAAATATATTCAGAGTTGTGTTCTGCCTCTAGTAGGAGTAGTTCTATGTTTATTATTTATAACTATAATGTTCATGTTCACAAATCTCAAATATAAATAAAGAACAAAAATGATATCTAACAACTCTTGCCTGAAAATAGCCTTTTGTAAACCACATGCTTACCTGTGGACTTTTGGGTATCTGGCTCAATTTTCATATCACAGAAATGGGATACAGAGAAATCGTTTGCTTATCTAAGTTTACACTCTTTGTGTATGGCAGAACTAACACTTGGATCTAACAGTTTGTCATTAGTACTATCTTCTTTTTTTGGAAGAACCAGGGATTGAACTCAGGCCCTTGCGCTTGCCAGGCAAGCGCTTATCCTACTGAACCATCTCCCCAGCCCCTATTAGTAGTATCTTAAGAGCATGTGAATGTTGAAGAGTAATGAATGAAGTTCACAGCAGACAAAAAATGCCATTCTGAATTTGAAAGATGGAGCGTCTTTCAGTTTCTACATATCACTAAGCATGAGGTCCACAATTCTAAGAAGATTGTCAGCCCTTAGAAAAGTGTGTTAAGAAAGGCATACTATTTTCTGAGATCTTAGGAAGATCTAAGGTCTTTCTAAGATCTTGTATCAGACTAATTTGAACTTATTTCTTAGAATAACTAGAACGGTAAATGAAATGAATAATCTTTGAGATTCTTGAAGACAAGACAGAAGAGTGAGTACTGTGTGAAATGGATTAGAATATAGCCCTGCCAAAGACACTGTTGTACAATAAATTTGTACAGTACCTCAACAAAAGACAATAGGATCAGAGCTGGTGAGATAGCTCAGTGGACTAAGCTCCTGCTTAGGTAAGCACAAGAACCAGGGTTCAATCTCCAGCACCACATCTTGTGCTGGCTCCACGCCCAGGGACGCTGAGCCAGCCACCAAGACCTAGCATGGTGATGCACACCTGTAATCCCAGAGCTGAGGAAGCTAAAAGCAGGAGAATCACTATGAGTCTGAGCTTCATAGTGAGACCTGGTACCAAATACATAAAAAAAAAAAAACCTAAACTAAAACTAAAAATAGGGTCTGGGTAAGAGAGAAACATATGCTTCTTATACATATACATTAGCTCGGGACATCAAATAAGAAAATATTTGGAAAGTTCAAAATGTAAATGGAAGGAAAGAAAACTAAGCATAGATAAGCATCAAGCAGAGGAATTCTTTAGCTGACTCCAACAGAGGCCTGAAGACCATGCAGCTCACAATCAGAGCTGTCCTAGACCAGAGAGTGGCTCTGTATTGCTGGATCTATCAACTTGCGGTTGTGCCAAGAGGTGTAGCTGGAGAGATGGAAACAGTATCTAAATTTTCTGAAGTTTCTGTTAGACGTATAAAAACTTCATTTAGAAAGCTCACTTACTACTTGTGGGGAAAAAAATGCTAAAGTGATGTGGTTAGTGAAAAAAAACAGCATCTATGTCACCATGTCAGCGTTCTTACATCTCAGAAAAAAAAAAACATGTTTCTTTAAATGAAACAGAAGGGCTGGCCAAATAGCTCAGTGGATTAAAGTGCCTGCAAGTAGACACAGGGGTCAGGGGTATGATCCTTGGGCCTGATGTGTCAGCCCGGCTCCCAGGATATGCTGAGACTGGGCATGGTGGCATGCACCTGTAATCCCAGCCTTTGGGAGGCTGTAAACAGGCAGAATAGATCACTCTGAGTCTGATCTAGTAGTGAGACCCCCTAACACCATGTAGACCCTTCCCTAAAATACAAAAAATAAAAAATAAATAAATGAAACAGAAGTACTTGATAAACCTAAGTTCAAGTATTTGGTATACTATGCTAAACTCTTCTGACACTTATAAAAATAAATTAGCTTATAAATATTTTGAACCAAACCAGAACCTTGGATATCCTCAGTATTTAGTCTGATGGGTTGTTTGTTTGTTTGTTTGTTCATTTGTTTTTTTGGTATCAGGGATTGAACTCAGAACCCTGTGCTTTCCAGGCAAGCACTTATTCTACTGAGCTATCTCACTGGCCCTTTAGTATGGTTATCAAATAAGATAAAGTTGATAATAAAGATAAATGCAATTGCTTCTACTTGGATTTTGAATGGTCTGCAATCCTGAAACAATTTCCCAAGTGTAAGCTACTGAGAAAGATCCTCTAGCTATAGTACAAATTAGTAAATAGTATCTTTTTTACAAAGAAAAAAATCTTTGAGATTCACTGATGGATGTATCATGAAATATTCATATTTTTCACTTAGTTTTGTCAAATTAAACTTGCATCTCTTGGTCTGGTGCTAAAGTTGGCAATTAAAAAAAGAACATAAGCTCACTAAAATATACTTTGAGAATGATGTGTAGATTGGCTCCACTGCTTTAATAATTGATATCTGTGAGCACCTATGATGGACCAATTATTGAGGAAATGTATCAAGAGTAATTAAGACCTCATGTTCTTCTCAAACCTCCTTTCTGCAGTAGCTCTCTTGATCTGCCTTATGCAGCTTCCCCTTCAAGGCCCATACTGTGACTGCAAGATGCTGTTGGATGCTTCTCGCCCCACTGTTCTGCCTTCCTGCCCACCCCCTTCCTGGTTTCTCTGCTCTACTCACACAGGGCTCCTGCAGCTCCTTGAGTATACCAAGTATTCTCCCTCTTAAGGATATTCATGCTGCTTCATTCTGCTTCAGATGCTCTTGCTCCTCCCATTATACCTTGTTCCTCTCCTTCTCTTTGGATGCTTCTTCAAAAATTATAGAAGACGCCTTCTCTGACTATCATGTGTTAAATTATAGCACTCCTCTTATAACAAAACGTACCCATCCTAAACTCACATCTTCGCTCTGTTTTCTTGGCAACTGTTTATTACCACATGACCTACTGTACATTTACAAGCATAATTTTATGCTACATGTCTCTTTAGTTTATATGCTTCTTGAGGACAGGGATTTTGTCTGACTTGTTAATTTCTCTGTTGTTTTCACCTCCCAGATATCACTAGCATACAGTAGAAAAGTCAATGAATATTTTGGATTAGCTATGAAACTTGAGTGAGTCCAAATATACTAGATACATTCTTTGTAGAAAGTCAGATTGATGGAATTTACCTGCATGAAAAAAACACAGTATTATAAAAAACAAAAGAGAGCAGAAGTAGAGGAGGTGAAGCAGAGCTGAGGAAAGCAGCGGTCACTTTACTGAGCAGGTTAGTCTAAAGAGTCAGGATGCTTTCTCTTATGTGCAGTGTACATGCCCAGAGAACAAGGAATTACTACGAGGGAGAGGCACTCATAGGAGTCAGAAAAGCATGTTTAAAGGCCTCCAGAGTATGAATCAGTTAGCAGATTGCTCAATAGGAGTAAACATGACTAGAGTTATTGAAACAGGTAGAAAAAGTAGGCACTGGAGAGGTAATTGAGTCTTTTGCCTCATGCTTGGAGGCTTAGAGTTGCTCTGTCCTAAGACTACAGAGAGCTCCAAACGAATCATAAGCAGGCGACTGATGCGTTCACCATTCTGTGTGACAAATACGAACATACAATATGTTGGGTTTACAACTTGGAACATTGAGTGGTTTCCAGTGTACTTAGCTAAGAGGAAATGAATATTTTAAAAAGCAAATTTGAGTAAAAATGATGAGTGAAGTGTTTACTTCTGATGCTTTGGTTTGAGGTGTTTTAGTTCTTTGGGGAATGAGGAGCATAAGGTAATGAGAAATATTGGCACAGAGCATAGGGGATCACAGTGTGGTGATGGCTGAGGGCTTGACCCTGAAAGGTGTGGGGTTAGAAACCAGATAGAAGGCCAAAAGCTTGAAGAAGATTTGCTAACAAATGCAAGACTCAGGAAGATTTACACTCACTTGGAGTTGCTATTGTCTGAAAAGATGATTTCATCTATTTTCCCAAGTCTTCAATGAGTATGATAAAAATAACCAAAAGACTTTAATGTTCTCTATAGTACTCATCTACCCATTATATATAAAATGTGCTAAATAAAAGTAAATCATCTCAAGCTGAGCAGTCTAAAACGACAATAAATACTGATAACTTCCCAGATTCTGGAGATCTGGGGTTCAGGTGTGATGTAGTCCAGTGGCTCTGCCTTGGTGTCTCTCCGGAAGCTGCAGGCAAGGCTTTGGTCAAGGCCTAGTCCCTGAAGACTTGGCTGAGGTGGACGACTCACTTCCACACGTCTAGCTCACGTGGCTAGCACATTGCTGCTGGGTGCTGAAGGGGCCTTCCTCCTGTGCCCCGTGTGACTGTGCACTCCACGGGGGTCTGTAAGCGCTGTATCCCATGTGGCCCCACACTGCATGGAAGGCTCCAAGTACTGCCACACCACAGAAGCTGCCATCCCCAAGAACTTGTGAGAGAAGAGACAACAGAAAGGAAGCTGCAACATCTTTAGAACTCAGGTCCAGAAGTCACTCTACAAAAGGGGCCATCTTGAAGTTTAGATCCCCAAATAAAATTCTTCAAACAGCAAAGCGGCTTTCTTATCCTGGTTACTATCTACAAGGATGGAGCCTAGGCTGAACAGGGATAGATAGGCAGGAGAGATTCTAGAACGTGCAACGGCGACACTAGACAGGTGTCCTCCTTTTAGTAAGGTTCTCTTACGAGGCTTCTTTCTTTCCTTCTTTTTTCTTTTTCTTTTCTTTTTTTTTTTTTTTTTTTTATTTTAGGGAAAGGTCTACGGGGTGTTCAGAGTCTCATTACTAGATAGGACTCGTAGGGATCCACCTATTTGCAGCCTCTCAAGAGTTAGGATTACGGGTGTACGCCACCCCGCCCAGTCTCATTTACTGTCTCAGTATGTCCTGGGGGCGGGACCTACACTGCAGACCCCTGCGCCAGCTTGCAGGCACTTTCATCTGCTGAGCTATTTGGCCAGCCCTCTCTTACGAGGTTTTAAACTGACTTTTTACTATATGTGGTACAGGATCTCATTACACAGCTCCGACTCATAGTGATCCTCCTGTTTTCGTCCTTCCCAACGAGGGGTAAACTGACTTTGAAAAGAACAAGAGAGATAGATGGAGTGAAAGAGAAAAACAAAATGAGTTAAAAAAACACAAACTTGTATTTTATTTTTGTAGTAAAATATTTCATGAATGTTGAAGGATTGTGTTTATTAATTGAGCCTGGAGGTAAGGGCAGAGCAGAGCAATCCCCCAAGATGAGATGATTGGCAGGCCACCCCGGAGGAAGAAGCACGAATTTAAACCCTGAGAGTTGTTTAATTAGCCCAACTTCATTCCAAACCTCTCAGCCTAATTTTCATTGTGTGTATTACATACCATAACATCTTTCGGTATCAGCCCATCTTTTCACAGTATCAAGCCCAAGACTCCAAAATAGTGTTTTAAGATAACCTACTAGGCATTTCATTCTCTAAAGAAACCAATTATATTTGAAATTAATAATTAAAAATTATAAATAGATAGAACAAGAAAACATGCATACTCTGTGTCCTGCGGGTAGATTTTTGCACGGCGAGTAGGGAATTAGGTGCAAAAAAAAAAAAAAATCCATTTATGTTAATGGGCATTGCATGTCTAATTTCTCCTGCACCACACCGCTGATTTCCCTCTTGTGTCTTTGTCAGTACATGGGACCACTGGAGGGGGGAAGAAAAGTGAATGATTTATTTGATGGTCTGTCAATCATAATGGCAACCAGAGAAATTCCAAAGCTGTTTTTAACCTCTATAGAAACAGTTAGTTAGACCATATGCTTTTTTCTTCCTGCCAGATGCTGTCATTCATCAATTTCCTATTAAGAAAATGGGATTCTGCAAAAACCACTGAGGTTTTTTCTCATTTTAATAGATATTCCATAAAATCAGATCGCGAACGTATTTGGCAGCTTCTGCGAAGTAACTTCTGACACTAGGTAATCTCCATGTTAATTTTCACTGCCCTTTAATGACGTTTCATACAGGAGGTCAGGACATTATTCAATCCGTCATCCTGGAGAAATCCAAATTATAAATAAAGACCAAATAAAATACATAATAGGAAGTGAAGAGATAGAATTTTCCCAATAAGAAGAAGATCAGGAGATGGAATAAAAGATGAGGAGCACAGAGAAAGGAAATGAAAAAAAAAAATGAAGATGTGCTATGCACCTATGCCAACTTGATGCAGGGACGGGAAACACTGGGGATTGCAAACATATAGTACTAAGAAGAATATTTTTTAATCAGATGGATAGTTAGCTCTATTACTAAACTCTGAAGTACTAAATTAAAACAAAAGATAGAAGCTAAGTCACACTTGAAAGGTATTACTTAATAGGTATTAAAAGCACTGTGTTAGGTGACACTTACAATATGAACAACATATCTAGAAATGACTCTTGAAGCATGTAACATTTCATGACAGTGGCAGATACTTCAACAGGCACCCTTGTACAAACATGTTACCAACAGCAGGGAAAGTATCTGCATGTATCATTGATCATTTTCCTTGATAGTTATAAGAAAAATTTTAAAATATCCTAAGATTACCTTCAGCCAGAGTTCAAGTCTAGAGATTAAATAGTTTTGCTTATGATGATTTAATCTGTAGAGTGGTAGAAATGAAATGGCTGTTTAAAATTTATCAGAAATGTATTGACGTACCTTTTAGTGAGTAAAGGGAGAATGGAATATTTGAGAATTAAAGTGTGCTACATGACGTGAAAACTGTTTACCCAGATGTGTCAAAGACCTTAAAAATATGTATGTATTTCCCCCTCCACCAAGTAGAAAGATCATTTGGTTTAAAGCAGAAGGAATATTTAATTGTTATAAAATCCTGGGTGGATTTATTGGTTTGCTTGTTTGTTTATTATCAAGGTTAAAGACACCCAGAAAACATCAGGACTTCTTTTCATAGGGACAGTAGAACCCTTTCGGAACAGACAGAGCTACAGCATGTCTTTAGGGTTTGAATTCTTACTCTAACAACAATCACATTTTGGCTTTTAAATTTGAGCGCTCTAGGTGGCTGGAATACATTGACACTTGCCATCAGCTCTGATACAGAAGCTCTTGAGGTATTCTTATCATAATAATCATGGCTTCAAAAGTTTGCTTGTCACCCTGTATTCATTTAACAAACCAACATGGAAACGGAGGGGGGGATATCATTGTATAACTTTGGATTGGCATCGTTTTGCATTGCCAGCAGGAACTGACTCTAACAAACCCGGCAAGTAGCTTATAGAAGAGATGGATGCTCTGAAATTCCAGGCAAATTTCTTCCAATAGTTAAGTACAGATCAAAATTCTGAATTTTCTCTGGCTGTCAGCCAGCAAGTAACACAAAGGGTCTGCTTATTGCTTAAGATTTTGGTAGAAAGCCACTCAGGGAAAAAATATATATATTATAACTTTACAGCTGTCAGACTTTGTGGTATCCACTGCAGCCTAACATGGTAAAGTTTAATTTTTTCTTAAAGGTCACAAATGAGCTGTAATCTAGTTTTTAACATTTTAATTTTCCCTTTTCTTGCCCTGCTGTTTTTTTCCCCTGCTGGGATAGCTCCACTCATGAAGGTCAGGGGAACAATAATGCTGAGGTAGCTCTGTCTTTTTATTCATAGACCAGGCAGAGGGTGCACATAGCCATAAACGTGAGCCCCCAGCACACAGCACTGCTGTTGACCCTTGCCCTTAGCTGAAGTCTCTACCTTCTCCTGGGGATAACAAATGATTCATTTTGTGGGTAGGCAGAGGCCTGGGGCTTGCTCATCTGGACTGTGCCAATTTTCCTGAATGATCTCCTGTGATTGGTTTTCTCATATGAATAGACTATTTGTGAGTACACTACTAAACTCTGTTTATTCAGGAATTTGTCTTTGACAAAAACAGCCGTCCTAGAGTTGAGATGATTAGTGCTTTATCTGCTAATGCAGGTTTCCATTTGACTGTTGGCTAAAAACACATTTTCATCCTGGGAAAATATTACTGTCACATTTTTGGCACCAGAACAATTTTTTGGTGTTTGATCAAGTTTAGCCATTAAAACAACAAAAACAAAAATCCTTACTTAAGGTTACTGTGGATTGACCTCAAACAACTAACTGAATTTCTAGTTCTGGGAGGTAGGAGGTGACCCAGGAGTAAGGTGGCAGTTTTATAATAACAACAACAACAACAAAAATCATGCATATATATATATATATATATATATATATATATATTTCGGTGCAAATATATATAATCTCCTATATATATATTTTTCCACATTCTTATCCTTATTCTGTCACATTTTGACCATATTTAAAATCAGGATAGAAGTGGGCACAGAGACACATGGATGTGATTCTGACTGTACTTTTGCTGAGGGAGGAGGGTCTTCACCAGTGTGCATGGCAGGTGAGAGCCAGGCAGACCACAGCAGTGGGATTTGACCTGAAGCTCATTTTCTTTATATTTCACCTTTAGAAATGCGACAGTGAAACAGCTATCTTCAAAAAAATAAATAAATAAATAAACATGTATGCTCTTTATCTTGTGGAGTCGATGAATGAGGTTGTGGGCCAAGAGGAGGGACTTAAGAGAGTGGTTTTTAGAAATAAGTTTGTGAGAGGTCACAAGTAGTGGCCACATGGCCCTTGGTGCAGAACTTCTCTGGTATAAACAGAAGACTGGATTTGCTCAGTTGTCAAGTAGCCCCCTATCACAGATGTCTCTGCAGATTTAAAGTGGACAATTGGAGCTCCAGTTCTCTAACTCAGCTATTCTGCACGTACAGTTTAAAGGAATCCTGGATTTTGCATTTAAATTCTTTAAAACTCAGGAGCTAGAGAACGGCTGCAACCCCCTCAGCAGGGTGGAGCTGCTTCCCATGATACCTGAGGAAGACCATTCAAGGTCTCAAGTCTTAGTCTGTCCTTTCCTATTTTAATTCATATTACCCAACCATGTCTGAGGTCACTCCCTTGGCTTGCTGCCTGCTAATTAGCTAACTAACTAGTCTCTAACAGTTTTATCTTCAAATGCAGTTGTACCAATATACTCATAGTCCATTAAGTAAACTATTAAAAGCAACCGCTACTTCCTGGAATGTCATTTTACTATTTCATTATTTTTTAAGCATACTTAAGTGCCTTAAAAATAGTGCCTGCCTAAACCCTCTGGAAGATTTCTGTTGTGGTCTGGATGTAGAATAACCTTCAAGACTCAGTGTTACAGGCTTGGTCCCAGCTCACAGCACGATCTGAAGGCCTCTTTGTGAAGAGTTTGGAGTGCTGTGGCCCCTTCCTCTTCCTTTCAATTTGGTATCTGGCAAGGAAGTTAACAAGCACTGACCACCAGGAACACCCTTGGTGATAGGTGACCAGTGTTCACAGCAATACAGCCAACTGGTCATAGGTTTCAGCCTCTAAAACCATGGGTCAAATAAACCTTGTTCTTTAGAAGTTCTTTTTCTTGGCTATTTTGTTGCCGTAGTAGTAGTGGTGATGGTGGTGGTTAGTAGAACTCATAGTAGTAGTAGTAAAATAACATGACCTTAGTCTATGTGATCTGTTCAAAAAAAGTTAAAGTAACAGACAAAGAATACAGGATTCAGAGATGCACTTGAATCTCAAAGCTCAAAAGCGCAGAATCTTCTTAGTTCTCTCTCAGGAGAGTTTCTTCTGAATTCTTTATCAGAGAAGGAAACCCCCACTTAGAGTAATTTTCTAATCCTCAACTCAAAAGTTTCCATCCTGCTCAGCATTCCCCATATAACAAAGCAGCCATCTTTTTAAATTTCATTTAAAAATGAATTTGAGGGGCTGGAGAGATGGCTCAGTGGTCTAAAGCACCTACTTGGAACAAGCTTAGCAAAGCACAGGAACCGCGGTTCAATCCCCCAGCACCACATTCTGGCCAGCCCCGTTCCCTGGTGGGCTGAGCTGGCCACACACACACACACACGCACACACAAATAAAATTTAAAAAATAATAATAATGAAACAAAAAAAATGAATTTGAGGTTCAAGCTCCACAACCAGCCAAGCACAAAGAAGCATTTGATGTTCTGTATGACTAACTCCTGTGTTTCTGTTTCCCCTGCACTGAGCCCTCACAGCGTCACTTCCAGGCCCCTTTAGTTAAGTACCATGATGGTTTGTAGAAGTATCCAAGTCAAAACCTCTTTCTAGGGCCCAGGGAGATGGCTCAATGGAATAAGTGATTCCCTGGTAAGTGCAAGGGCCTGAGTTCAATCCCCAGTTCTGGAAAAAAAAAAAAAAAAAAAAAAAAAACTCTTTCTACTTACCTGTATTGGCTTCCCAGACCTGCTGTTTCCAACTGCCACAGACAGCAATGCACAAAATAACAAAATTGTATTCTATCAGTTTTGGAACCTAAATATCTGAAACCACAATGCAGAAGCTATGATGGAAGAATGCGCATTTGCCTTTTCCCAGTTTCTGGTGACTTCGAGCAGCCCTTGTCATTGTGAAGTTGTAGATAAAACACTCCAATCCTTACCTCCACCATCATATCGTCTTCTCTTTTTCTGTCCTTTCTGCTTGTCACAGAGTGGGTTGGGAGATTCTTGAGGCTGAAGTAAAGAATTTAACCCACCCTTTTAAGAGGAGTATACAAATTGGTTATCTCCCATGGAAAAAGAACTTGTAGGAAGCAATAGTCAAAGAGGCATGAGAAAGATGTGTTAGAGAGAGATACAGGATTCACCCAAGGGTGGACTGCAGGTGCTCAAGGAACTGAAACACAACATAGCTGGGGACTATGGAACGTCTATGCATTTTGGGAGGTGGAAATCAGTGGAATGAGATAATCTAAGACTAAGATAAGTCTTAGTGTGTCGATACCATTATCCACCACTATGAGAAAGTGGCCTGTTGTTATGGACAATGCTGAATGGTGGTCCCTTCATAGTGAAAGAGGATCGTTTGCTTATAAGAAGGAAAAGGCAGATGTGGTTGTATCAAAAGGAAAAAGGAAGCTGCCTAGGTTTGCTGTTTTTGGAGCAGAAAAAAAAATAAAATAAGTGAATGAGGTTTGTCTTCTGAAGGTGCAGTTCTTGAAAGTACAATTTTTAACAGTTCAATTTCCTTGTCTCCTCTCTGCTTAACTTCATTTCTTCTGTCCTAAGTCCTGCCCATGCCTTTGTTTCTGCTCTTCTTTTCATAAGGACAAGAGTCATTGGATCTAGAGCCCTCCTTCATCCAGTATACCCTTGTCTTAATTAATTAGATTTGCAAGGTTTCTAACTTAGATGTAAAGGGAACGTGTAGATCTGAGCTTTTAACCCATCCACATATCTCTTCCCTGATGAACCTTCTAAGAGGATTGTTGTTACTGTGTGCTGGAGTAGGAAGACTCCTTCTAGAGACTCTAGGTCCTTCTTTTCTGCATAAAGAATTGGGCAAAACACGTGCCAAATAAAGTGAAGCTTAACATGTATTAATGGTAATTGAAGAAACATGCTCTGCTCGGCAGAGAGAGTGCAAGCTAATTAAAAGTTGGAAAAGTAGTACGATCTAGAGAGTGAGAGCCGTCCATTCTCAAAGAGGAAACACAGAGGTCAAGCACTTACAGGTAGCCATCTTTTGTATCTTCTGCTCCTCAGGCCGAAGTCCAATCTAGGCCATCCTATCAAAACCTGCCTGGTTTCTCACAAGAAGAATTTATGCTTCGCAGTCTCTGATTGGTCCCTAGTCTGTGCCCTTCTGTGAGTTCCATTGTCAATAGGGTGTGCCCATTTCATCAGCCTGTTTTGCACACTTAACCTCCTGCCTCATAACTCGTACAATAAGGAACTCAGAGGGATCCGTGGTCTGCTGTTTTATCATTTACTCATTTAAGGTACATCAACAACTAAAAGTTCAGTTGTAGAGACCACAGCAGGGTCATGTAGAATACATGGGAAGATAAGACTGAGAACTGTGGTGACAAATTGGTCACTGCCTGTCATTTTATACAGTGCTCAGATTTCCCCAACTGAAGTCTCTGATGTAATTTACATTTTCTGTAACATAGAAATGGGCATTATGGTGGCTCAGCAAAGGAATATGTGTTCGACTGGAGGAAAGCCTCTACCATGACACATATTTTAGGAGTTATCAGTTCTCAATTAAAAGTTATACAACACAATATTTTACACTAAAATAACCATAACTGCTTCTTAAACATTTTTTTTCTTCAATTACCATGGTCTTGCAATGCAGAGTTGCCTGATCTCTCTTCTGATTACACTGGGAGAGGTTCCCATTCCTTTTGTGTGACCACAATTAGATTAATCTCAACATATTGGCTATGTAGTAAAACTTCAATAAAGATTTGTTAGATTAATAAACCACTCTAAGAAATTGCTCTGATTCTTCCATCCTTAACTAGGATGCCATTCCTGAGTTTCTAATTCTTTATAGCATCCCAAGATTCTCTTCTAATGTCTAAATATGTTTTAAGCCCATCTCCCAATTCTTTCCTCTGTCCTCTAAGTCTTTATTCTCCTTCTCAGTGCAGACTACTCTGGAATATATTCTCTTAAAAGAAGTATTTTCTCCCCAGAACTTGAATGCATTACCTAGAAAAGTATCTAATAATAGCAATTACCTTAGTCAACTACGAGGTAGTGTGATTTCATCTTCCACTGTTTGGGTCATAATCTGGTAGTTCCTGCTGCAGAATCTGTACTGCACAGAGTGGTACTATAAATTAACCTCCTCCTCACTTGTCTATTTCCTGTTTCTCCTCCCTGATTACTGTCTGTATCATCTCACCAATTCACTTGAGCTGCTTAATATCTCTTTAGATTATTGAGTTTTTAACTTAGTTGGAGTCTTCATTCCTACCTTGTGGCATCAACTGACTCTACCCTTTCTCTTTACTTATTTTTCTGCAAACCAGTGAGCATTAGCTGACAGCCTCCATCTCTTGTATTAGTTATGTGACAGCCTAAGTCTTTATAAGCTAGAGATTCACAAACATAGTGGCTCTGAAGTCACTCAGCTGCTGTAGCAATGTGAGGACTGGTATATAGTTCAGGAAGTTGCAGTTTTGCAAAATTATTCCTTCAGGTTACTGTCCTGGGCCAGACCTATCTACTTACTTTGTTCTTTTGTACATAGTTAAACCAGATCATTTGTGTAATGTCTACACTCCAGCCTTTTGGAAGGAGAAAAAGTAGAGCTGGAGGACGAATAATTTCCTTTCAAAAGTTGACCCAGAAGTCTCATGCTAGACTTCTCTGTAACCAAGACATATTAGTATGACATTGATTTAAGAGAAGTACTTGAGATTTCTGTTTCTAAATACATGTGGAAGCTGTCAGATCTGGGAAACAGCAAACAGTGGTTTGTTGGTACCTTGCCCCACATGACAGTCCCAAACCTGTCACCACACTGCCAAGAGGTCTCCCTGATGATTTCTGCAGTTGCTTACACCTTTCATTTGGTCCTTACACTACTGTAGAATATATTTAATTGCCAATTAACATGTACATCCTAATTCTTAACTCTAAATGAGAAATTTGAAAATCAGATCAGGAATTTTATGCATTTCATATGATTTACAGAGATTAGCACACAATAGGCACTCCATAAATAATTCTTGGTTCAAACAGCATGTTGGAATAAAGTTGAGGATATTATACACCCTTGATTGCTTTATTATAGTACTCACCCTAATGTGTTTCCAACTTGAGCTTCTTCATTAATATTCAAGACAGAGAACTATTATCTTAAAGCAAACTAAACTTTGCTAGCTTCAAAAGAAGAGATAATAAACTACAGAGCCCACTAAGGGCAAGCGTCTTTGAAGTGATTGTGTAGGAAAGGAGAATTAATCACCAGAATTCACTGCTTTTTGGAGACTCACAGAAAGTACTGTAATTTCAGCAAGGAATCATTTAATTAGAAGAATTAACAGAGAGATTGGCCAGGAGAACCACAAAGGTCAATGCCTCACTTTGCCAGCTCAAGATACTGAAGTTTAAGAGGGTGTGACCCAGAAATTGAGGCAGCTGGGAAAATGAAAGCCCAGAGCCCAGGAAATGATGACTGAACCTAGGAGTTCTAAGCTCTCATGGATGGGAATGGTGAGATCCGGGTCCTCTGATGAGAATGCTTTGATTCAGAGTCAATGCATATTTTTCTTCACACACTTACAACTTTCAAGTTAGCTTTATTCAACTTTCTCTGTGGTTGTGCTGATGCTGTGTGGTTTTCTGGTCATTGGAATAGTGTCATATCTGAAAAACAAACATGTGCAGTGACTTCGGAACCACCTTTTGTTTCTAATAAAGAGCAGCTGCTGTGAAAAGAAGGTCATCAGAAAAACAATCTTGATTCCACTGAAATTGCTTATTTGTTAACTAATAAATGGGGATAATGCTAGTACTATTAACATCTACTTCCTGGTAAATGCTAAAGCTGTGGCTGTGGGCGCATTGTGTGGCTTGGTAGTGTTCTCAGAAAAGAGATGGAAATCTGCAGAGCTGTGATGACAGTCGTGTTCTCCTACAAAGGACAGTTGGTATGAACCGGGCCGCTGGAATCCATCTGATGGATCCAGATCTTCATTCCTCTTCTTTGGAGCCATGAGACTTTAGATGCTGTCACTCTAACTTGGCTTCCTTCTGTACAAAATTAGGTTTTGAATAACATCTCCTTTCAACTTGTTGCCATTAATCGAGTCATCCTTGTCTAGCACAGAATTTTCATCCTCCTGTCCCCCTTCCAACTTTCATTTCTGCGGTCCCCTTACCCCTGTTGCCTGGCACTGGGCAATGTTTAGCAGGCACGGTGATCTTCTCAAAGTAAATCATGTCCTCATCTGCACAGGATTCTCTGAAAACTTCTCATTTACTACTCAGAATAGACTCTCAATCCCCACGCAGGTTCATCATCTGCAGTCAGGCGTCCCTCTCTCCTGAGCAGATCCCGTGCTCTGACTATCCTTTGACAGTCACATCACTCTCATTCTCCCCATTTGCCTTTGTGAATGGACCCTCTGCTCCCTGCTGGCATTTTAGAACTTTCTGAAAACAGCTTCTATGTTTCCCAATAGGCTTCTTTGTCTGACCATCCATCTAAACCTTTCACAGTTACCCCTTGCCACGTGATGGTGTTTAAATGCTCTTATTGTCTGTGCCATAATCTTACTGTATCTCATTAACTTATGTGTCTACTTGTGAGTTTGGTGGACTTCACCAGGAAGAAAAGCAGATAAATTCTGTGCTTATTTGCTTCTGTTTCCCCAGTGCTGAGGAGAGTACTTAGAACACAGACAATTTTCAGTATTTAGTCATTGAAGGAATGAGTGAGGACACAGTCATCTCATAAGTTTGTACTACAAATAAATTGTGAGAGTACATAAAAAACATTGATGGTGAAGTCCTAGATACTTGGCAAGAGCCCAAGACGCTAGAGAGCCTTGTTATGGACTTGCAGCACCCAGCATCCCGCACAGTGCTTCTCTATCCACAGACACTTTCAATTCTTTTGCCAAGTCTTTCTTTGATCTTAGAAATTCACAGAGTAAAACACAGTTCAAAGTATTCTGCTTTATAGGAGATAAATATGCATGCAATTCATTACTGTTTATTAAAATCAATTGTGGGGGCCCGTTCTGCTGGGCTGAGACAGTGACACAATGGTCGGTCAGGGCTTTGGAAGAACTCGATGTAGTTTCTAATCCCCAATGTTGATACACTGGCATTTTTGGTTTGCTTGCTTTTCATGCACGTAGGCTCAAGAAGCAGCTTCAATCTTCATCATGTTGTCTCTTGGTTTTGTTACAAAGCGTTAAGTACAAATAGCTGTTCCATACAGAGCTTCAGTAGCACGCAGTGGAAGCTCGGTAGCTCAGTAGGCCGTGACTACCATTAGCAGTGAGTAATGACCATCACGCACTTAACCAAACTTCTACAACCAGACTTGGATATTGTCTCTCATACTTTTCCAGAAAATAGGAACTTCAAGGTTACTTTCTCCAGAGTATATGATAAGTAGAGTTAAGTGAACATGAAAAGCCTTCCCCATTCATTATGTCCCCAAAGATTGTCACTCACCTGTCTGTAGAAGTGGATCAATACAGTGTAAGATTTTTCTCCTGAATGACAGAGTCAACATATTACAATGTTACAAATTACCGTGTTTCTAAGTTGTGGAAAATAGAGAAGTTGTCATTTTTAGTTTAGAGAAAAGCACCCCAATTATACAGGGAAAATAGCAATTGAGCAAGGGCATAAGATAAAATAATGAGTTCTTAATTCTCCTTTGTGCATGACTTACTACAGGCTAATGTTAACTCAATGGTGTGAAAGGTGTTAGATGGGAATTAGAGTCTGAGCTCTTACAGTGCTGTGTTGTAAAGAGCAGGAACACATTTTAAAAAGTATTCTCACCCGTGATGCTGCTGCTAGGAATATTTTAAGGTTGCATCTGTATGGAGGGTAAAAGAGCTGAGTTCTGGCCAGTGTTTACACTATCCAAAGTTGAAAGAGCAACGTGTTTTTGAGGACATTCAATTGTTGTCAGAGGATTGTACAGGGACATACAGCCTACCCACAGGATACTAGGCATGGTCCTTTGTCACCCACCTAGTCATCATGACCACATGCCACATATGAACAAGACATAAAGAACTTAGCCAGTGGTGGTTTGGGTGATTAAGAGAACAGAAGTTATATAAATTTTAATTTGAAAATCATAGAAAGTAGATATTTTGTAAGTGCCTGTTAAGATGTGTGTTAGTTGATACATTGTGTCAACTTGGCTGACTCAGCTCCAGCAGATCTCAGCATGGG
>NDGN011367940.1:0-15903 GCA_002564285.1 Tympanoctomys barrerae | reverse complement strand
AGGAGAAGGAGAAGGAGAAGGAGAAGGAGAAGGAGAAGGAGAAGGAGAAGGAGAAGAAGAAACGCTCCTGGCCAAAAACATCTCGGGAAGTCTTGCATTTATTCATCAATTTGATCTAAGACAAAATGTGCATCAGGAAAGCAAAATGTGCTTTCCCGAGACCAGTTGCTGCTGGATGAAAGGATAGCCCACAGAGCAGCACTGAGGCCTAAAACCGCACCCTGCTTGGTCCTGCACATGGCCATGACAGGCAGCAAGTGGGCCCTGGGAGAGTATGTTAGGCTGAGCCACACTGCCAGGGATGATAGCCACTGGACTGGGTGGGACCGTGAGAAGAGAGACAAAGGAGGACATCCAGGAGGATGTGGGCCAAGAAGAAAGCAACACGCTTAATTTTTTCCACGTGGAAGGAATTCTGTGACCAGAATTGTGGAAAGAATCAAATTCACAAAGCAAGATGCCACTGTAGTTAGGTTTGTCTCTATTTGCTGATGATGTCATTGAGCTTCTCCAAAAGACAAGGAAGCCCACTGGGACTAGGTGCTGTACAGAGTCATTCCTGCTGGGTGTCAGCTGGTGTTTGCAACCATTCTTTTTGGCTCAGTCCTTATGGTGCTGAGCACATATGATGGCTCACTCGTATGGCCTCAGCAGATTTGTCTCCCTCACCTACTACACTGTTCAAACTAAATCTGGACGCTTGGACTGAATTTAAGTCTCTGAAGTAAGGAAAATGTGTACAGTACTGATATATATTGGCACTTCTTATATTTGGTGTCAATCCAGACATGCTGATGCTTATGAAATTAATTATAGAAGAGGGGAATATTTTGATCAACCTTCAGTGAATAATCTGGCCAATACTTCTTGGCACTCATGTATACTCCTGCCCACGGGGTTATTTCCTGTCTTAGACTTCCCAAAAAGAGATATTATATATGGAAAGTGGTGATGCTTTGTTTATAACATAATGTACTGTCATCTGTGAGCTTTGGCACCAAGTTCATTAGTTTAAATCTCAGCTATCTGAATTGTCTAGAAGGCAGCATGACATTGAGGCAATACCTTATTAGACAAGAGACCTGATTTTACTCCTGGCTTCCCAACTAACTGGGAAAATTATCCTGGACAAATTCCTGACCTGCTCAGCCCTGTTTCCTCATCTGTGAAATGAAAGGGCTCATCTGAAAGAACTTGCCCAACTCAAGATTCACATACAGAATAAGGATCAACATGAAATGCACAGCCGAGATCCTAAGTAACATTTAAAAAGTCAGAGATTATTTCTGTAAGAGTTCTCACTCCTCTGCCTTGGAATTCACAGCACTGACGAGGATGGTGAGACTCATCACTGGTTCTAATAATCACAATAACCCAGTATTCAGGAAGACGGGCTTTAGCAGCTGGAAACAGGAGAGTAAAATGATAACACGTGCAAAGGAAAGTCCAGGGTCACAGGTCTGCATATTGTGCTGCCTCAACCAGTGACAGTCACTGGGAATAAGGAAACAAAATATGGAAGACAGCTTTCAAACTGAGAAAACACAAGGCATACAAAGCTCTTTATTTTTTGCTTTGCTTAGCTTCAGGTGTTTTTAAGATAACTTTAGTTGTCTAGAAGAGGTGCAGGACAATAGAGAGTTGTCTCAGACCTTATGCTTGATGGTAACAGTTCGCACAACCATCATTCGGTTTTCAAAACCAAGAAATTAACATCACTAAAATACCATGCACTAAACTATAGGGTTTATTACATCTCCAGGTTTTCCACTGATGTCCTTCTTCTGTTCTCAGTGCCAGCCCCAAAGGCCTGGTTTTAATGAGGAAATAAAAGAGCCTGTTTGCATCTGACAATCGGTAAAGCTCTTCAGTCATAAGCATGAGCTCCCCAAGAAGGACAGCTCCACAGCAGCCTGGGCAGCCTTATTTATCTCTGTGACACTCAGCCCAAGCATCAGGCTCAAAACATAGAAGCTCACGTATACCAAGTTGAAGAAATGTACGACTACCCACCCAGTTAGAGCACCTTACTTTCATTTTTCACAAAACAAAAGGAAAGCGTGACCAGATAGATACAAGAGATTCTTTTGAATTATTTATTTTCTCTTCATTCCTGAATTTCCTGGCTTACCTTAAGATTTTTATGTCCTGCAGTTAGACCGGAATTAGATGTGAACTGTTAGCCATGCTATAGACCCGGATCCCAGGGCCTCTACTGGCCCAGCATCAGGCTAAAGGCCCTCATCTGCATTCCATTAAGTATTGCTCATCACCATGTTTATTATATTATACTACCATTAGCTGTGAATTCCAGAATGAATTCTTGGTGGGGTTTTTTTTTTAATCTGATTACATAAAGTATTGAACTTACATTAGATACCCAGTAGCATTTACTGAATAAAATTCATAGTAACTTTTGTTCAATATACAACTATTTTCTATAGCCCAACTTTAAACACACATAATTCTCCACATTAGAATGGTGATGCTAATCCTTAGCAACAAATTGATTATTAACAATGACATAAGATTTTCTGTGAGAAAGCTGAATTGCCGGCCTAGAGTCTCTAGAATGAGGAAAGTTTATTTCATGACAACCTAGCAGATTTCTGACCTTTTAAAGCATGTGCCATATTTCTGAATTACAAGGAGTACATTTCTGATCTTTACATGTTTGATAGACTTGACCACTGGGCAGGATGGTTTATTTTGACTGTGGCCTCCTACTGCTTAAAACTCTGCCATACTCATAAGCTACTCAATTAAAAATTTTAAAAAGGAAAATAAAACTGCCCTTTGTGGAATCAAGTAAGACCACAGAACGTGAAAGCTATTCGCTACCATGCTCCTAATGCTTTATGGCTACCTTTTCAGATTGTCATTCACTCACACATAGTGACTTGCACACAGCCACATCCTTCTCTGTGACAAGCACAGTTACCCTCCTGGCTTGATCCTAAAGGGAGGCAGGTCTCACTGTAGGAGTGAAGGGGTGCCAAGGGTTTTATACCCACCAGCCTGTGGATAGGCTAGAGTTCTGTGTAGTCAAAGGTGATTCACACAAGGCACCTGTGCATTCACACTGTAAGCAAATCTGTCTACAAACAAAGAATAAACTAAACTGGCAAATACATCATCACAGGGGAACAGATCTAAAGGGCCCATATAAAGGGAAACATGGATTCCTAGAGAGGGAAGTGACTCACCTAACACTGTACTATGAAAGTCCCTATTGGTAGTCTCAATATTTCAGGGTGAAAAACCATTGGATTGATTTTTCCAAATTCACTGTTTCAAACCCGGATTCTAAAAGTTACAGCAGCAGGTATCGCAAATCAGGCCATGTTGCTCCCCTGCTTGAAACCTTTTAATGGATTCTGATTGTGCTCAGAGGCCAAGCTTGCCAGCATGATTTACAAGCGCTGCGGCACTCAGGTCCCTGCCCAAGCTCCAGCCTCATCCCTCATCCAGCGCTCGGGGCCGCGCAGGCTCCCCTCACAGGGTCCTCTTTGTAGCTGCTCTGTAATGTCTGGTCGACGCTCTGTGTTGTCTCTGTCCCTGTTTCCTGTCTAGAACAAATGTCATCTCTGTCAGCGCCTCTTTTCTCTGCTCACACAGGGCTGTGTGTTTCCCTGTAATATCTTGCTTAGCCCAGAAGTGAAACTGGCCTATTTTCTTTTTCTTTTTTCCACAAAACGATGAGGAACTTGGGAGCAGAAATCATGTCTCTCTGATTCAATGCTTTATTCCCAGAGCCATGTGCAGGGACTGACACCAGATAAGTAGTAAATAAATGTGATTTTCAGTGCATGAATACTTCAGAGAAAGAGATAAACAATCCTGTTATTTCTATATAATTACTAAAAAAAATCCCACTGCATAATTCCAAAAATAAGCCATTTGACATTTTATAAGAGTTAGTTTGCTATAAATAGAACAATAATTATTATCATTATAATTATTTCCTAGAACCATGCCTTTTAATCAGTTAGGTTACAAAAATATTATATCCACCTACTTTATTCATTGCACAGTATTTTTAATATTCTGGGTCCTTGGGGACCTGTTCTAATTTGAGAATGTGAACTTCTTAACGTAGTTTTTAAAGAGGGAGAGATTTTGATGCCTGGTGTGTAAGTAAAAGCTATCAGACATTAAACATTTGTGCCTCTGGACCCTGCATACCTCACTAACTGTAAAGTACTACCCTGCGCTGCCTGTTATATGTACATTCTTTGTGCTGTAAAAAAAAAATCCTATAAAGATGTTTTATAGCACATTGGCATTTTATACATATAAAAGAGCTAAAGTTTTATTCCTGTCATTTCCCAGGGCTTTTTTGAGAGGGCCACGTGACACAAAAGCTGTCTTTTTGCAAGTATTTACATTTCCTAGCTTCCGCTTGTGCAGAGAGGATTGCAGTTGGATCCCCGCCAAAACAAGTCTTAATTGATTTTTCAGGTGTTTCCCACTGTCATGGCAACCACAATCAAATATCTTTTCATGAATAGCCTTGTCAATTGCAATATAATATTCTCACTGAATGTGGCCTCTTTGAAAACCCTGTGGAACTTTATCTTTTCTGACCTTATATTTCCTTCAGGGATCTAGGCTTCATGGAAATAATATGTTTATATAGTGTGCCTAGTCTTAAAAATAAGGCTTCTTACAGTTTCTATCAGTAACAACACACACAGGAGCACACATACAAGTGCATATGCAAAAGATAAAAATAGATGATGCTTTCAAGGGTGACAAATATTTCATTATTGGTATGATTTGTCAAATACCTATCATCTTTCAAATCACCCTTAACAGTGCTGGTTTGTTTTTTTTTATTTTCTCTCCCAAGAAAAATCATTATTCATCTTAAGAGAGAACATCTTGTCAAGTGTTGCAGTTCAACAAAATAAGGAAAACATCTCTGCCAAAATGAAGCAAATGTGATTACACAAGGCCAAGGAGAAGCCCATAATTAGATCATTACCATGGAAACAACCTAATTACATGTGTAAAGCAGTGAGGACTGAGCTACAGATCTGAATATGTTAATACCATTGTCTGTTATAATATTTCCGTTATTGAGCTTTCTGCAAATATAAAACAAACCATATAGATAAATCCCAACTCAATTAAATGAATGAAAAACTACTGTGTAGTTATGTGAATGGAGTTCAGAATATTCACTCTCTTTATTATAAACACACCTGTACTCTTAAATGAAAAAGAATGTTTCACTGTGCATATTAATAATAAATGTGCATTACCACATAAATAGCTGAATGGCCATGTAAATAGCTGGAGTACGCATTCTGGAATTTCATGTTATAAAAAAAACATTGTGTGTAAGGACAGCCAAAGATAGGGCAAGGTAATTTAATTTTTTCAACTATACATTCTTTATACCAGAAAATAATTTTATATGGCTTGCTCTTAGTCATTTAGAGCTCTTTTTTTTTTTTTAAGGCTTTGTTTTATCTGTGAAAGTAAAAATGTAAGTGTCCTTTGCTGATCAGGACAGAGTTACAGGTATAGTACATGCATGCCACTTGGGTAGTGACAGTAGTGTGGCCACCACAAATATTTAAATATAAATGCAGATTTCCATCTTTAAGTTATTAAGCCTAAATACCTGCTCATAATTGCCATTTAACAATATTTGTAAATCCTGTGTTTGAATTTCTTAAACATATATTCCATCCTCAGTCCTTGGTTTTCTCTCCATGGCTTTTCCAAGCAATTCCAGATGTCAGTGGGGCTCTACCTCTGCCACCTGTCTTGGACGCAGCACAGCGTCCCGAGTTCAGAGCAGCAGGAGATTCAGGGTTACTGAGTCTCTCCCTTCCGGCTCTTCCACGCCCCCTTGGGCTCAGAGAAGACTGCAGAGTGCAGACTTGAGGGAAAGGGCCTGAGGGTCTCAGCATTTTCTGAGTGGTCTGCCATTAGCAAGGCCCCTCTTCTTCCTTGCCTTCTCACCCCTTCCCTATTGGCACAAAGAACTGATCTCGTGCTGGGAAGGAGGAAGATGAAAAGAATGCAAGGAACTGGGGCTCTCTTTGGGATAAGAATACAAATTTCTTCTGGAGCAATCTTTGATTCACCTCCCTCAGCTCTTTTTCCCAGCATATTGCATACACAATACAGGTGCACACATATGAGCACGCATGTGCACACACACACACACGCAAACCCAAACAACCATGCGTGGCGGTGTTGGGGTGCAAAGAATGAGCCTGAGACAGACACAAGATCATTCTGTTGGGCCATAAGCAAATCACAAAGGCTCTTTATTTCTTTATTTCTGAATGCTTTTGTCTTTTATCAGGGCACATTTATATCACATGATATTTAATTTCCTGTGGGGAACTGGTACATGTTCACACAATCTCAATTCGATTTCTCCCAACCTCCCTTGCTTCCCTCCTGTCTCCCTCCATCTTCTGTTCCTCTATTACCTATCTTTTATTCTGTTCTTCATCTATATGCTAGGTTTCTCATATAGAAGAATTTGCATGCCTTTATGCGTGTATGCCTGGTTTCTTTTACTGAACATTATGGTTTCAAGGTGCAGCCATTTTCCTACAAACAACTCAGGGTTATTCTCCTTTATAACATCATAATATTCCATTGTGCATGAATATATTTTGACCAATTCATTAAACCATCATTTTCTTTGCTGTGGAATGAAGGCAGTAGAAAAGATGCTAATGCAAAGACCTGTGGTCCTTTCCAACTCTTTTGTTACAGTAATCCTCAGGAAAGTTGACTCTTTTTGTACTTCTCCCAGCAGTTCTAGTCCATACTCAAAAATCTCCAGTGAGTCTTCATTTTTCTAAATTGCAAACACAAAGTACAGCCTACCTTTCAGAACATGCTTTAATCTAGCTGCAGTTTGCCTGGCCAACGTTTTCCTATTTCTTTCTTTCCTTTTGTCCCTAATCCCTGGCTTTCCATTATGATTATTAACTGATTGTGTGGATGTGAGTAAGAAACAACCAACTAACTGGGTCTACATACTTCTTAGTGCATTTGAGAGGACAGCCCAAAGACAGAAGACCCATCCAAGGATAGCTGCTGTCACCTGCATGATATAAAAGAGAAGTGAAGGAGGAATCTGCTTCGGTTCCTTCTGAGGAGCTCCAGCCTTTCTCACCTTCAGCTTAGACATGGTCCACTGGCTTCTCTTGCAGACCCTTCCACCTCCAGTGCAGACCCTTTGGCCTCCTGACGCAGATACCCATGGGACACTGTGGCAAGCTCCAAGGCTTCCACTTAATCCTTTGGTCTCTAGCACACAGACAGACACTCTGCGGTTTTCTACAACCAACTCGGTGGATCACCATTGTAACCCACTCTTATAAATTCTTGCATATTTGTATATGTCATATTAAATCTGTCTCTCTAGGAAGCACTGACCCACACACCAGTCTCACCAGCTTGTGCCAAGATCCATAGGTCCTAATCCTAGTTTCTCCCTGCTCTTATATTGCTTCTTTACCCATGAATATGACTTAGGTAGGCCCACTGTCAATGTTTGTGGCTGGACTACAGAATCTTTTCCCTCTCCTGTCACCCAAGCCATCTCAGTTCTCAAGGAACAGATTCGGTCTCCCAGTCCTTCTGAACCACAGAATCATATTTACTCTCTTCTAACCACCTGAGTCTGTGTTATAACACACTATTTAAGGCCTGCAGTCATGGCCTCCTAATAGTTGTTTAAAAGTGCTTAAAAAACTACTACCCATTGCCAAGTAATTTTACAGAACAGGAAAAACAAGTCCCCTAATTACTACTGCTCCTCAACTCATGCTGATCCTGCATGAGTACTTAAGAAACATTAGGCTGATAGGCTTGGAGGTGCCTAAGGGCGTTTCCTCCACCTGTGTTGGTAGCGTCCCACAGAATCATCTTCACCTGGCAAAAAGCTCAAGTCACAGGAGGAGAAGAGTTCAGGAGGGCTTTCCTCTACAGCGTCAGGCAGCACTTATCTCTTCTTAAGTGTTTCTGTTGGCATTTGTCACGTTGCTATAATTACACCTTTACGCATCTGTTGCGTTGCTTGCACAGTGAATTCCTTTTCTTGAGGAGAGTTCTTAGCTTTTAACTCTTGTTCTAGTCCTGACTATTAACATTCCCCTGATATAATATATATTTGAAAACTTTGAAAAAATGTAGAAAATTATTATATATACAAACCATTTAGGAAAAAAGGTTCTCTTGCTATTTCTCCCTTTCTCTCTGTGTCTCTGTCTCTGTCTCTCTCTCTCTCTGTCTGTTCCCCTCCCCCAACAAATGTAAAACCAATGTTTGACAATCTGAGATAAAGAAGTAATGTAAGGCATGAATTCAGTTAGTTTATAAATTCATGACCTAATTTGTACATGGATTCAGGGAATACAATCACCAACAAGTTCACAGTATCTATGCCAAGTCCCTCCTACTACTTCTAGAAGTCCTGAGTCAGCTATGTGATGACAATGCACACTGTGGGTTTTTTTGAAATCCACATTAGGGAACCTATCTTCTGCTAGGATAGATATGGGTTGCTATGGGACATAAATTCCTTTTTCAACAATACTCATGTAACTTTCTTCCTGAATACTCACTTTAAACTTTTATTGACATACAGTTTCTATTGGCTGCATATTCTTGGAGGAGAGGAACAGTTTTAGACATCATTGTTCTGTGTAGCAATCATTTCTGTGGGACAGGGCTCAGTAAAAAATTGCTATATGAATCTATTACTAATCATTCAAGTTTCTGGTAAATTTTACAACTAAGCTAACAGAGAAAACACTCCTATTGTATCAGTAAGAACTGCCCTTTTCCTAAATAGTTTATTTGATTGCATGACAATTCTGATGAATTACATCATCACTTTCATTTCTTCTCTTAAAGTTGTCTACCTGATATCTTATGACCAACTTGGCAAACCACTGATAGCCACATAGTGTTACAAGATACAGTTGCATGTATCCAAGTATATCTTTCTTTTTTTCTTTTTTTTTTTTGTTTCTTTAATTTTTTTGTACCAGGAATTGAACTCAGAATCTTGTGCTCGCCAGACAGTTACTTGTGCCATTGTGCTATATCCCCAGCCCTGAAGTATATCTCTTTCTGTCCTTATCTTTCTTTTCCCTTTCCCTAATTTTTTCTACTAATTTCAATTTAGTATTACTTCTATACAATATGTACTTGTAAGCTGAAACAGTATTTTCAGGGGCTGGGGGGATAGCTCAGTAGAATAAGTGCTTGCCTGGCAAGCACAAGAGCCTGAGTTCAATCCCAGGTACCGCAAAAAAAAAAAAAAAAGTTCAAACCAAACAAGTATTCATGAATATTATCAGATGCAGATATAACTATAAATAATAAACATCAATCCTGAGATTTTCATTATTAAAGTTAATTTTGATTAAATATTATTCTCATATTCCATATGGAAAAATCTCTGTCAACTATTGTTACTGATTCACAATTTAATCACACCCAGATTTTCATAACTTGGCTCATCCTTAAGATATAACTTCTCTGTGTAGTCATGTGGCTTCGTTACTACACACTTTTAGCTTAACTAGTGATTTTATGGGATAATGGAACGAGAACATAGATAATTAACTTCAGGATAATCTACTTGCCGAGGTAGGTGCAGTGAAGCCTAACATGCTTACCATGGGCCGTCACGACACTAAGACCTTGACCTTAGTTAATCCTCACGCTAACCAACCCACGATGATCTGATGTTACAATCATCACCCTGCACGAGGCTAATGAGCCGGAAGCACTCCAACCCGCCTTGCCTAAAATGGCACCAGGAGTGCATGCGAGAACCAGAACAACTGGCCTCAGAGTAAGCTCCTCTCCCCTGTGCTGTCTGGCTCCAATGACCTTATATCTTCTCAGCCTTTAAAGGACCAGTAAAGTAGCAATCAAATGAAAGATATTATAAATAACGAGGGAGAAGCGGCCAATCTGATGCTCAATTTGGCCATGGGAAATTTTTTAAAAAGCTCTCAAAAGCTATTTTTCTTCTCCAAAATAGTTCCCAGCCCTTCTCTCTTCTAGCCAAACCTTAGTGAATGGTGCTTTAGTATAAACTCTGTGGGTTTTTAAGTAATCCAAATGCCATTTAAGTGAAAGAGATTGAGCAAAGGGGAAATTTTCTTTCCCTTTCACTAGCAAAATTATTCCTGCCTCCTCCTATTCTAACTCATCTGTTGCTTTAGTCAATACTGCCTAGGGCAGGGCTGGGTTTTATTTGCCATCTCTATGTTTGAGCCCTGAAATGAGGTTATTGATTTATGATCAGTGGAGCTCCTGGCTGACTCCTGGATGTTCTAATACACTAATATAGGGTCTTAAAGAAAATCACCTGCTACCCTGCTACAAGGCAGAGCCTAGGACTTCCTCATTTGTTTGTTACTCTAGCAACTACCACATAATAAGCACTCAATAAATTTATGCTGGGTGAGTGGATTCATATATCATTCTTTCATTGTAAATTTTTAAGTTTACAATGGAGATTCATTGAAAGATTTCTGTTCTTTTTAACTGTAAAGGGCTCGTTATGAAGCAATTCCACAACACATAGCATGATTAGAGTGGAGCAGAAAGTTATAGCTAGCCCGGAATGAAAATTTGGATGCTTTCGGTATTTAGTTTTAGAAGAAACTGTTGTGAATTAAGGTATTTGTCTTCATCTGATAACTTACACAGTGGAGGAAAGGTCTTCTAAAACTTTCAGAGCCCCATTTGCAGGTGGAGATCAAACTTCTACAAGAAGATAGAGAAGGTGGAGGTTGGTAGCGCAGTGCCAGGAGGATTTTGCAGGATCTCTGAGATAAAGTGATCATTCTGCCTCTGCCCCAGGGCTGAGAGCGGGAGAAGGAAGATTCAGGCTCCCCAGCTGGATTGCTGCCCATCTCATGCCCCAACCCAAGCCGCACGCAGGAACACCACTTCATTCCCTAGCATCTCAGAGGTCTCTTTTAACTGGGAGAGGTAGCAAAGCCAGAAGACAGTGCCTTCTTGCTTCCCAGAGGGTGGCTGGTGTGCAGGTCCTGAGCCCCGAGGGGCGTGGACCAGGAGGCTGGGCTCAGAGACCCCCTGAGGGCAGAGGGTGGTGGGGAGCCCTGAACTAGCTTTGTGGGGCTGGACATATCACCTCATTTGGAGTTTGCAGGGACTGACATGCCTGTAAGAGTGAGCAGAGGTTCTAACCAGCAGAATGCACCTTTGTCCACTCTGAAATACAGGCTCAGTCCCAAACAGGAAGCCACTTGCACCTCCATGCCCAAGAAACCTGAAAACATTCGATTCATAATTATTCTGTAAGAGGAAATAAAAGCAAAACTGTCAGTGACTTTATATCCTTCCCTGGCATCACGCTTTATGAATTCATAAACCTTTTCACTTCTGTCTTAGAACTACTCTGTGAAAAAAACAAGCAGACAGTATTCCTATCGAACAGAGGAAGGAACTGAGGCTGGAAGAAGCCGAAGGATTTCACCTTGATCACGCAACCCACATAACTCCAGCAGCGAAGTGTTACAAATCAAGCACCTCTGTGTGACTGGTCATTGGCCCACTCACAAGACACAAAGGAGGTGATGTAGCATGTGCGGGTGCTGAGAACCCCGAGGTAGGGACTAGCCGAGGCATTGTCGGCATGACCCTTTCCAGACATACATTATTCTCCAGTGCACGCTGGAAGCACCCTCTACTTTCTTTTCCTGCCCATCCCCTGAGTCTTCTCCTTTGCTCTCTCACTATAGGGTAGGGTTTTGCTGTGGTTGGTTGGTACAGGTTGCAGGTGGTTATGTGGAGAGAAAGGACAAACAGAGAACAGGGTGAGACAGCCTAGTCCTTCCCTCCTCCGCTCCTTACTCTGTGTTCTTTAAAAGCATTCCCAGAGTCATCCCAAGTTAACGATCTCATTCAGACAAAATGTGTAAACACAATTAACCAAATGCAGTCATGTACTTATTGGATTAAAACAGAAAAAGAACACAGCAGATTTTTTTTTAAACAACACAATCTATCTGGGGGCCAGCAGAAATAAAGGCTAGGGGTTACTGAATCTTCTCAACTTTTCAGCATCAGTAGCCTTGCAGCATTTTCTTTTCTTCCTTCCTTGTTTTCAGACCAAGGTACCCCATCCCATATCTACTCTATATTACCAAGGATAGCAATGTACTCCCCCAAAATGTACACAGGCCTGGCCGGGGCCAGACAGAACCAAGGAGAACTATGAGCTCCACCCCAAGGCCCAGCTGTCCACCACTGCACTCTACAAGGTTAGAAACCATCTAGGGAAACACCTTCTAGCTGATGTTTTTGTCTTAAAAAAAAAAGAGAGAGAGAGAGAGAGAATAAAGGTCACCAGGGCCAGTTAGGTTGGCAGAGAGAGCTTGGCTCCTAACTACCGCAGAAAGAGACTTACACTGAAATAAGCAAAGAGTCCCTCAGTTTCTGAACAAAATAAAAAGCTGTTCTCACGCCAGCATTGATATGACAGCCTGCTTCTGCCTCCCGCGGTGCATGTAATTACACCCACCCTGTAATAAAGAGGTCAGATGAGTGGGTTGCTTAAGCCTGATGAAAGAGCCTGGGCAGGCATCACGGATGGTGGAGGGGGAGTCAGGGCCAACCCTGCCACAGCGACTCCACACATTCCATTCCACAGTGACTGATGGAGGGCCTGCTACCAGTAAGGTGCTACACCATTAATTAAAATTTTAAAGGAATTCTTACAACTGTTTCGGAAGATGGATAATCCCTGAGTACATAGAATTGCTCCCAGAGTCAGGTGTGAAACAGAGGCCAAGGAGGTGCTGTGATAGTGACGGGAGAGGAGTCTGCTCTTCTGAAGAGTCTGGCCTTGGCTGCCAGTAGAGCACACGGGCGCTGGACAGGTTTGCCAGCCACTTAGGCCTTAGTTCCTCAGCTATAAAGAGGAAGGAGGTAGTCCTGACTGTCTCTGTCAGGGATTCCCCATACTGTCTTCCCTTATTGGGAGGTGCATGTCTCAAAACATTCTGTGGGTGTCCGAAACTGTAGATAGCACTGAATCCTATAATTTAATATCTTTTCTGTCTTACCCAAACACTTATATCACACTATGGCCGTGACTTTTGCAGTTGAGGATACAGCAGCAAAATTAGTCCAAATTTAATTTTCCTGATTCATCATTTCATGTCTAGGAAATTCATTCTTACCATAAATATTGTTGCGGGTATCCACAGTCCATTAGGAGACTAAGGCAGGACTTTGAGCCCAGGAGTTTGGGGACCAGCATGAATAACATGGTGAAAGCCCATCTCACAAATAAAATAAATAAGAGCAGCCATAGATCTTACCGCCCTCAGTTTACACCATTTTCTTCTTGAGTAGACAACTTTCATCTTTCATTTAAAGGAAGTACTTGGTGACTTCTCTTTGGCAGATCTGAATGTCTAGTATCACCACTCTTGTGCTTTGGGGCTCTTGTTAAGTAAAATGAAGATTAATAAAACACAAACTCTTAGATGGCTACTAAGTGAGTAGTGGGCTAGTAGCACCTATAACCTGGATAACCTGATAACGTGGTGATTGATGTTCCGGGCAAGGTGGAGCAAGGATAGCATGAAATTTCATCCACTATGAGAACTGCATAACTTTAAAATTATGAATTATTTACTTAGGGAATTTTTTATTTAATGTCTTCAGATCAGAGCTGACTACATCTAAAACCATGGTATCAAAACCACAGACTAGGGCCGACCAGACAGATCAGCAGACTAAAGCACCTACTTAGGCAGAGTGCAGAGACCAATGTTCAGTCCCAGCATGCCCTGCTGGCCCCGCCCCTGAGGCACCCTGAGGTGCTGACTGAGACTGGGTGTGGTTACAAATGCCTATAATCCCAGAGTTTAGGAAGCTGAAAACAGGAGAATCACTATAACTCCAATCTATGTAGTGAGCCCCTGTAGATCTTGCAGACCCTATACCAAATACATTCAAAAGAAAAAGAAAAACAGACTAGTGTAGTTTGTTTTGACTTTTGTAGCTAGTATTTGCTGTCTTTCTATTATATAAAATGGGTACTCTTTCACACAAGGGGTTATTTCTCTGATATGTAAATATTCAATATTTTACAGCACTGTCTCAGACCTGTAACAAGGGAATTTGTTTACATGGAAAAATTTTGTTTCTTTGAGTTAAAATTATTCTTTTTAATATTTCCTTGACTTTATTTTTACAAGGTATGTGAAATCTAAGCTAAAGCATCAGGATTTTCAGAGTAATGTTTTGCTGTCATTATTATTTTAGATTTTAATGTAAAAAGTATTTCATAGATAAGAGAATATTTAGCTCATTATAGGAGTAACTTAGGGGCTAGGAAGCTAGCTCAGTGGCATAAGCACCTGCCTGGTAAGTGCAAGGTTCTCAGTTCAGTCCCTAGTAACACAACACACACACACAGACACACACATGCACACACACACACACACACACACAATCACACACACAAAAGGAGTAACTTAGAAGATCATGCAAGTTTTCCACAAGTAGAAACCTGAACAAATCCTTTTAAAAATCCTGTAAATGAATATATATATATATATATATATATATATATATATGTTCTGACTATGAATGCCTTGCATTTCACATTTGCAAATTATTTCATAATTATTTAGCTGACTCTGGTGATAACCTTCTAAATTAAAGCTCAACTTCAGTAATGGATGTTTTGACCCCACTTGCCAAGTCCACAAGTAGGAAATGAGTGACGACCTCTGGTTGGGAAAGAACCTTTCTGTGTGTTTCTAGCAAGCAAACTGTCATCACATTTAATTGAGATTTGAGAAATGGGTGGCAAAACTGCAGTGAATGATGGTATTTGCAAATTAGATGAAGCCAACTGAATTTTTGCCTGGAGTGTTCAGACTGGAAAAATAAATATAAGGAAAATCAATGTTCGCTGAAAGAACCTTTCTTATTTCCTGCTGATATTTTTCCCCATGAAGTAAAATGCACATGTTTGAGTCAGCTTTTTTGTGTGTTTGGGTTTTTCTTTTTTGTTCTTTTCACCCCTTATAGAGACTTTTCAAATCTAAGATGGGATGTTGTAATAGAAATAATTTGAACTTACTGTACTAACCAAAGACATGGCTTGACCCGAATCTTCCCATTTGGTCTCAAGTATAGACTTTTCTTTTCTAGAGAATCATATCAAATATTTCCAGAGAGGCAAGAGATATTTCAATTTTTCTCACTTTCACTGTGATCTGGGGAAAATCATCAATATCCATTTCTGCTCATCAGTGATTCACTCTCCAGATTACCATGGAGCCTGCCCTGAGCTCTGACCTCTGCACACTCCCTCTGCGTCTTTATAAAATGCAAGTATGTGAGGGCACCTCAGAAGTAACAAGCTGGACAGGAAGGGAGCCTAACACAGGCTTTAGTCTAATCAAACTCAGAGCTCACCTGTGTGTGGCCAACTGAGGTATAGGAACAATCTCAGGGGGCTGGGGAGATAGCTGAGGGATGTAAGAGCCTGCCTGGAAAGCCCAAGATCCTGAGTTTGCTCCCAGGTACCACAAGAGAAAAAGAAAGTGAACTCAGTTATAGAACTGAGTTACAACTTCTATATAGAGAAGCTGTATGTTTTTTAAACTTGTCTGTATTCTTAAGTTATGAAAAAATTCATAGCAAAATAATAGGAGAATAGCAATTGTTAATGCATTTTGTATCATTATATCCAAAGTAATTATATGTTTAATGTTGACTTTTTCATTTGGATTTTTTGAAAAGTTATTTTTTTCTTGAGAAGGCATTTCATATTTCCCAGATAACACAATATAATCTTTCAGCTTCACATTACTTAAAGTTAGCTAAACTCCATTTCTTTATGAAACA
>NDGN011367936.1:0-10111 GCA_002564285.1 Tympanoctomys barrerae | reverse complement strand
AAATATAAAAACAATGGCACAAAATCTCAAAACAAGATTTTAGGAGAGTAACAATACTTAGTAGACACTTTTTTTTTAATGTCTCAAGATTTAGCTATGACAAATTGTTCTGCTATATATATGGGTGCATAATGAGTTAACATTGCTGAGTGGTATGATGTTTTAATTCTTTTAGGAAGATACCCACAAAAGGAATAGCTGGGTCAAATGGGATCTCTAATCCTAGGTTTTTGGGGAATACTCATACTACTAATTTCCACCATGGGTGCACTGGTCTACATGCTCACCAACAGTGGAGAAACATTCCTTTTCCCACATATTCCCTCCAACATATTGGTTGCCTTTTTGTTTGTTTGTTTGTTTTTTGTTTTGCTTTCTGGCCAGCTCAGCCTACCCTGGGGACGGGGTTGGTGCAGCCTGTGATGCCGGGAATTGAACTATGGTTTCTGTGCTTTGCCTAAGCTTGCCTAAGCAGGCACTTTAGATCACAGAGCTATCTCGCCAGACCTGGTTTCCTTCTTGATGATCGTCATTCTTTCTGGGGTGAGATAGAGTTTCAGTGTTGTTTTAATTTGCAAAATATGACAATCATTGTTGAATTTCTGTAATTTTTTTAATGAAATTCTGTATAATTTCTAACAGTTTTAAAAGTATTTTTAATTCTTTTTTTTTTCAAAAAAAAATATAAACTTGTATTTAAAAGTATAAAGAGTCCCAACATTCTCAAATGCTGATGGGCTACATTTTACATATGGAGGTAAATTTGTGGTGGATCTATTCTACAGTGAAGGTTAATCTAATATACCATGTAAAGCATTTGTGTTAGTTCTCTGCATTAAATTAGCTTCAAAGTAAAATACTCAATTATTAATTAAATTTGGCAAACTGTGAGTTAAACAAGGTTAGAGAAATATCTTTATTGCAGGACTTTCATCATTAATACCTTCTTAAAGTTACTTCTACTCAAATCCAATATTCATGGGATTACATGTACACTCCCACTGTTGTTGGGAGTCTAGACTGGTGCAACACAGTAGAAATTAGTATGAAGATTGCTCAAAAACCTAGGATTAAAGGCCTCTTTGGACCCAGCTATTCTCTTTGTGGGCATCTTCCCAGAAGAATTAAAAACATACCACAGCAATATCAGATATTAGGGTTCAAGGATTGCAAAACTTACTATGTTGTATTAATACAAAGGTTGAGATATCTACAATTTTTTTTTGCATAACTGGGGGTTGAACTCAGGCCCTTGTGCTTGAAAACTTACAATTGTATTCAAACAACTATTTAACTGCTTTGTTTGCAGTTTACTAATATGATTCATGATGATATGATAGTACAAATTTATTCACAAATCTCAACAGGTGTTACAAAGCACAAATTAATCGTGCTTTGGATTGGCAAGTGATTATGGTTCCATAGACACAATTCTTCTCTTTATGCTCTAAAAATAGTTGAAAGATAAATATTGTTTTTTCTTTGATCTTTTCTATAGCAATTTTATGTACTTTAAAATTATTTTTCTTTGCATTATTTCGTAACACATTGATGAAATAGCCTCATTTTCTAGTATTCTGGGAACTATGTATGTTAAGGTTTTTATCAAGATTTAAGTTGTTGGGAGCCACTGAAGCTAAAATTGATCCTATGTAGGAGGGTAGGATGAGGTCTTATTGCCTAAAGCAGTCAAGCTACCTCAGTCTTGAGCAAAACATCCTGCCTGGACCTTATGAGTTATTAGTCACTAGGTAACCTTGTGTCTTGCAACTTTGTATAAGTATAAAAAAGGCTCTTATCATTCTTCAGAGGGCTGTCTCACCAACTAGGTAGGAGAATTACCATGAAACCCAATTCTTATCTTCTTGTCTATCTTTTCCGCATTTCTGCCACCATTTCTCCCTGGGTACAATGGCTCACACTGAAACCCATGGATCCCTACAGTAAGTAAGCATTACGCAGTCATAGGTGGGGCTTTGAGAATTGATTGAGTCATGTTTGTTGTAGCGAGCTTACAGTTGGGAGGCAGGGTCTGGGCCCTGAGTCAGGTCCCTTGTGCTGTCTGCTGTCTTTACACTCTGCCCTGACACAAGCAACTATTTCTCCACCATGTTTCTACCATTTTGTTTTTTTGTGGGAGCTGGCGGACAAACCCCCCTCATCCTAAGTTGCAAGTGTGACCATATTGAGTCTAAATGTCAAGAAAATTACTGACACAATGTGTAATATGTAAAAAATATTTTTAAAACTTACTTGTAAGTATATTAATGAAAGATTTGTGTACATTTTCTTATGCCTTATTTAGGAAAAGTTTAAATATGTGGGAACTTTGGGTTTACTACCAGAAAATTAAGTACTTCTTAAGAAAGTAGTAATGGAAAACATGCCAGGAATTACCACCCCATGCTTGAACAAAAGCCCATTAATAAGGCTAAAATTATGATGTTTTTAGTTTCTGTTACCTCATGAGGACTTTAGAGCCCTCTCTGCATCCTATCATCTTTTGTTAGAAGCATTTTTAAGCTCCTTCAGTTGTATTTGTCAATTGTTGCTATGGTTTATGTCTAGATGTACCCTAAGACCACATGCAGTCCTAAGTGGGGCTTTTTTGGAGGTGGTTAGATCTGGAGTTTGTGATGCTGGGATTGATTCATGGTGCAGTGCTAGGCTCAAGGGCTCTAAGATTAAGGATGTGAGTGCTATTACTTATTGCCCTAAGTAGTGTGGGTAAGATATAAGGGATTGGAAGGTGCTGTTAAGGATCCTTGTTGCTTTTGTCACTCTGTGGGTCTTCTCTCTGATATCCCTCTACCAACGCACTCTGCCTTGGAGCTGGCCAATTATAGACTAAAACCTCTACAAACTGTGAGCTAAATGACCCTAATCCCCCCTTAAAATAAAATAAAATAAAATAAGATAAAATAAAGTGTTACCACTAGCTTTATTTCTGCAGTGAATACCACTGCTGTTTCTAATTTGCTCAAACAGGGCAGATTTGTACAAGGCTGGGATACAAAAGAGATCCTCTTCTTTTGCCACACTGATCTCAAACCCTCACCAGATTCTTCACTGTCTCTGGTTTCCATCCTGCATATGCAGAAAAGGAAGGATTCTTGTACATTATCACAGGCTTTAAAATNTATATATATATATATATATATATATATATATATATATATATTTGCTAAAATTGCTACCACTTGGAAGTTTCTCTCCCACTTTGTTGGAGTAACTGAGTGAAATGTGTCTCCTAATTATGGAACCACAGTTTGCTCTTTAGCAATCTGTAGGGTCACAGAATGAGATCATAGAGTTATTGAATTACCCTAACACACAATGTGATTTAAAAAAATGCGAAATATATAAAAATAACACGTGTAAGATACGTGTGCATCCAAAGATGTAAGCATTCAGTTAGCCACTACTTAGCTCAAGCAAAACAACGCTATAAATCATGTTCACATTTTCCTCCCACTCATCAAAGAAATACTAACTTGTATTTGGAGTGAATCATTTTTATGGTTTTAATTTGTTTGTGTTCCTTACAATATACTGTTTTTGAATATTAAATAAATGGAACCCTGCGGCATACATTCTCTTGCATGTACTTCAAAAGTAATTATATATTCATTTTTTAATGGTGGAGAACAATGCTAGATTTCTGTTTCTTCTCAATTTTGTTTGACACTTTTTCTTTTCTTTTTGGCACTGGGGACTTGAGCTTAGGACCTTGCATTTGTCAGGCAGGTACTTACATTGCTGAGCTGTATCCCTAGCCTTTTCAATTTTGTTGATATTAAAGAATTTTTAAAAATTTACTTACATTTTAAGTAACCTATTTGCTGTAGATCCTTTGAAATTTATAGAGATTTTCTTTATGGCCCAAACACTTTTAAACTTTTACGAACTGGCGAAAATTGTTTATAATGTTTTTAAATAATTTGGGGGTGGTTGGTGCTACATACTTGGTGTTGGAGTATTTTTAGTTTTAAATATCTTTTGGTGCCTTTTCTAATTTGTTATTGATAAATCTTCCAAGTGATATATCAATTACATCAGTTTAGGTTATCCTACTTTCTTTGAGATGTGATTTGTTAGATTTAACTTTTCCCAACTTGTGTTTCCAAGTTTTCTGTATACTTTTGTTATAAAGAACCTTTGTACATATCAGAAAGCATTTTCTCCTTCTTAAAATTCAGTCTAATAATACTTGTCTTTCAACTGAACTATTCACCTCAGTTATGAGGATGATGAGCTTGATATGTCTCACTCTGGCTTATCTGTATTAAAAATTAAAGAAGTCTAAAAATAAAGGATTTATTAATGAAACTTAAAAATCTAGAAAAAGAGAAGAAAAGAATCTAGGAAAAAAACAATATAACAAATCCAAAGAAAATAGAAGAAATAAGAAAAATAACAGAAACTGACATAAAAAGCAATGGCATATTAGAGAAGATAAAAAAATCTGTTTTTTTCAAATAATAATAGAATTGATATATCTCTTGGAAGATTTATCAAGAACAAAATAGAAAGAAGAAATACTTCTCTATCTTCTGAGTTTTAACACCATATGTAATATTAGGCCCAAGTTTTATTTTCCAGGCGTTAAATTTATCCACACACTGTTAATATTTTTTCACATTCCTGATGTTTTGGATCTTCTTAGGGTTTGTTGTGCGTGTAGCCAGCGGAGCCTTGGAAACCTCACATTCTCACGGGCGGGGCGTCGGGGAAGCGCCTGGATCATGGCTGTGTGATGCTGAAAGGTGGGCGTGTGACGACTGGATTAGCTCATGGACTACATTAGCATACTTGTGGGTGTGAGCGATGGATTTACTGAAGATCAAGGCCTTGTAGTCTGGATGGAAAAGAACAGGAAAGGAAAGCTGGCTACTCCGCCGCTTCCGTCCTGCCACACCGCAGACTGTCTCCTCCACCCTGCCACCCCGCCTTGGACTCAGCAGAACACGGATTAGACCTCGGCAAAATGTGAGCAAAGCCATCCCGTTCCTCCTTTGATTTATGGGTAACAGGCATTTTCTTCCAGCAATAAGAAAGTAACTATGACAACATTATTTCTCTTCTTGGAGAAACAGATTCTTAGACCTCTAGTTTTCTGTGACTAAAGGTGTTTAGTTTTGCCCTCTTCTTTGCACACGATTTCAGTGGAGGCAGAATTCTAGGGCTCTGGTTATTCCCTTTAAGCGCCCTAAGGTCTTCATTTGGCTGGCTTTGGCTCCTCTGCTGCTGTTACGATGATGCAGATCAGGCTGGTAGCGATCATTATTCTTTTGAGGTAATCTACTGCGTTGTCTTTCCCCCAACATTTTAACGTGATTTTTCTAAACATATAGAACAACTGCCAGACTTGTAGAGTGAACACCCATTTGCGCACCACCTGATTCTACCACTAACATTTTAGTCCATTGATAAGCACACATTTAATCCACCTTCTTGCTATATATCCAAATAAATTATAGGCATTTGTAACCTTCTCCCTGAGTACTTAACCCTCGTTGTATAACATCTTTGTCTTCGGTGTTATCCATTTTGATTGTGATGCATCTACGTTGTTTATGTTGAATGGGATTTGATAACAATCTTAAAACAGAGGAAAGACATTTTAAAACTGAACATTAGTGAATGCACAAAAGGCACTGAGCACAAAGGAAGATGATGTGAGACATCTTCACAAGCAGTTAGGAAGTTTCAAAGCCCAGACAGAAAGGAGAGTAGCAGAGCTTAATTAAAAAGTTGGGGAAGGTTCATTAAAGAAAAAAAATTATACTTTCACTTGTACTTCCTTTTTACCTCATGGCATACAGTATGAATTAACACATTACTAATAAGAACTATGCAATTTTAGGACCTTATCTTAGGTTATCTATCTAAGTTCCTCACATTATTATTATTTGAAAATTTTTATTTTAATGAATAAAAACAAAAACAAAGGCAAAAACAAATAGAAAAAACAAAGACAGAAAGTGTAATATACAATGCATATGGTACAGAATTTCAAAACAAGGATGGAAAATGAACAATGGTTGTTGTTACATATTTTTATCATCAGATCTTTTGCTTGGATTAACAGATACAGGTATGCAAGGTTGGTCAAATAATTAAACATTGACTTTTGCTTTCAATAAGCCTTATTTTTTTCTTGTTCTTTTTACTTTCTATTTTTAATTTATTTTAAAGAGTATAATAATAATTGATAAAACATTAGAAATGGTACACACTTGGAAGAACAAGATGAGGGGTATTCAGCTGCGGTTTCTGTATTGCACATTGCTGTCTGCAATGTAGTTTCTCAGATTAAAGGTACTAGCACATAGAGTTAGTCAAGGTGAAAATTTTGAATATTAACTGCTAATTTAAAAAAACTGATGGAAATTAGTAGTACAATCTTCTCATTCATTACATCATTAGATTACATCGTAAGTATGCATAACTTCTGATGTCAACATTGAAATCCAGAAAATATTTTTAATTGCATGTATGAGTTTCATTATGAAAATAGTAAAACCCTCATTTCTTTGACTTCATTATTTTCCAAAAGGATGTTAATTCTTAGATTATTATATTATCTTTCTCCACCATTAATAGCTTTTAAAAATTTTATTTTATGGACAAAAGGTAAAATAAAAATTGATACTGAAATCATAGGAAAATAATAATAGTTGATACTTTACATGTTGTTATCTTTAAAGTATTACTCAGGGCACAAGATATAGGCATAAAAATTTCTCTAACTTGTATTAGCACAAATTTTTCTTTTTAGTTAACTAAGAAATGCTAATAGTATAACTAAGTTGCATTTATTAATCCATAGGTCTTATAGCAAGAGTCTTAGTCCCTGAAATGAGCTTTTCCCCCCCTAGAATACACTGAATTCTCAATAAAAGTCAACTGTCTATGGAAAGCTGAATTTGATGCTAATCTTTAAATCATGTATTAAATATTTTATTGACAACAGTTGTTTCAGCTTTGTAAGATGTGATTTTGATGACCATTTATACATTGTGTAATGACCAACATTTATTTTATTTTTTATTTTTTATGTATTTAGTACAGGGTCTACAGGGTCTCACTACACAGATCAGACTTATAGTGATTCTCCTGTTTTCAGTCTCCCAAGTTCTGGGATTACAGGTGCACTCTACCACATTTGGTCTCACTCGCCATCTCCCAGGGCCAGCATGGCAAGCCGGGGATCAAACCCTGGTCCCTGTGTCTGCCTAAGCAGGTGTTTTGATCTGCTGAGCTGTCTCACCGGCCCTAAGACCAACACTTAAATTAGTCATTGTCTCACACATTTATCATTTCTTTGTCATGAGAAAATTTCAAATTCTCCTAGTTTCTTTGAACTATATAATTTAATATTGTTGGTTAAAAATCCCATAATAAAACCTTAAGTTAGTCCTCTTGTGTAGCTGAGATGTAATCTGCCTAAAAAACTAGACAAAGGTTTTCTTTTAAAAACACAGTTTATCCCACTGGGCAAGGTTCTCTTCCTGAGGTCATGAATCTCCTGAATTGTGCAAAATTTTATGTTTGAAAAATCACTGGATGGTTATGGGAATGTGGGAAAGACAGGTAGATACGGGAAAGGGGGGAAAGGAGAAAGGGGTAAATGAGGTGGAGGAGGGAGACATTTGCTGTCATTTTTTTCTGGGGCAAAGACTTACAGCATTCATCAGATTCTCATAGAGATCAGTGCTTAGGAACCCTTGCCTAAGAATGATGATAGTTTCCTAAGGTGAGCTATTTGGTCTAACTAGTTCTTATAAAGAATTGTTTTCTATGGGTGGAAGCAGATTGTGTCATATTTCTAAGCTTTTCCTACAGCAGTGTTCTCAAACATCAACTGCTAAATTAAAATGGACTTTTTTATTAAAGTTTAGAAAACAGGCTTAAACATGCCATTTGGGAATTCTCTAGGATCTTGTAATATTCTGCATCTATGGCCCATTTTCCTCTGGCATTAATAACTAAGATATATGACTCTGTTTGATTTGATATCTTAAGATTTAGCTATTCAATCTTACATTGTCATTAACCAAGTGTTCCTATCTCTGGCTTTGCAACAGTGTCTAGAATTATAAAAGTCAATATGAGGAACTTCAGACTAGCATTCAAATAACTTCCTCTATCCCTGCATTCCTTCCTTATTTGTGTTTTATTCTTCTTACATTTTGGTTCTTTAAAAATAAAATCATGTGGTACAGAGTGCCGTGCAATATTTGAAATAATACTAACAACAGTAACAATGACTATAATAATAAAGCTTGACTCTTTAAGTGTTCTGTTATTTATTGCTTGTGATTTATTCCTTTAAGAAATAGAAAAAAAAAAGACTCCTGCCTCATTAAGCAGGAAAAAAAGAGAGCTGTCTTCATTAAAACAACATCTGATCTACTGTAGTTCTGACTTTCATTTCAAAGCTTTAATAACTTGTCATTTGTGGAAATACTTTGAATAGTATCAGGCTTGATTGACTGCACAGTTGTAACTCAATCATCAGCCTCTCCTGACATCGTTGTCCCCAGGGGTGCAGCTGGAGGCCGTAGGAATGGCAGCAAAGCCCCAAGCCTGAATTACAACTTCGTTATTCAATCTGGGGGCTCACTTTGTTATTTATAGTATGTAGAAAAAGAGTATGGGCTTTGCATAGAGGAACACAATAAATCAAACTAACAAGATGACCAGCTCTAATATTAAAATGTAAAATTCTGTGATGTAGAGGTAAAAAGATTCATGAGCGTATGACGTAGGGTTATTAAAGGTGTGATGGGCAGGAGAGAGGCTGGATTATGGGGAAATTAAATGAAGGATTTCACTGGAAGGCAATCAAGTTCTGTGAAAGTTGTTAAGTGACCAGCTAATAGAGCCAATCTTGTTACTATAGTGACCTAATCCAAACAGTCTGTTCTCTAAAAGCCTTCCTTAGACAATTTTGACTCTTGCTGCATGACACAGACTAACAGTAACAATGACACTGCAAACACTGTATAGTTGCTGCATCTTTACTGATGCTTTCTTACACCTACTCATTTACCTGGGAAGGGCAATCATGCCATGTGGGAAAGCCTGAACAAAGGAACAATAAAGTGATGGATGCAGAAATATTTATCAGGTCATCGATTTGCCATTTAAAAAATTTACTAAGGTTTGAGGAAGAAAGGAGAAAACTTGTGTTCTGAGGGCTTTGGTAGAGATAGCATACAAATCAGGATATTTATGAGTTAATAGCAGAGGATTTCAGATGATTGACTTCTGTTCGAGGGTAACAGAATCAGTTGCTAAAGCCAATTTCTCAGTGTGCACCCTTTAACCTTTCCTGTGTTGTTTCTGCAATCCATTTACCTGATCCCCTTTTCCTCTCTCCCTCATCATCCCGTCAATACTTTAAGTCTCATTTCCTGTCTAGCAGTTAATAAAAGAAAAATGTCACCCTATAACCTCACCTTGGCCACCCTCCCTTTCCATCCAATTCATACAATAAATTTGTCTTACAGTTAGGTTTTTTTTCACCGTTGTTTAAAGTTTGTCAGCCTGTCAAATCCAGCCCATCTGAGGGTTCTAAACACTGCAGGCAGATACGCAGTCTAACAATTAGGCTTCGTTTGTTGAAGTTCAGATTCCTGGGGCAGTGTCAGAGAAATAATAATAGCTAAAACTGCTTTTTAAAGTTTTCTTAAGGTCATATGAACCTCAAAAGATGTGTTCAGTAAGCTCGTATCCTGATCTCTATTTTCTGTGGCTGCCCACCCTGGGGTCTGACATGGACTCCAGGTGGAACCTGCTGTCTCATTTCTCAAGCATATTTAGGTAAATATTCAGGGACTCATTAATATATTAGATTATGGAAAAGGGAGTAATTTCACTTTCACAAGAAGGTTGGTCTCATTATTGAGCAATTGAGCCTTAAAATTATTTGTTAAAAAAGCTGCTCTATATATGGGACTAAGTTGGCTAGTGCTACTCAGTTAGCTTAGAACTAATGTGATGCAATACATTTTGTAAATACTTATGTTGTTATTTAAAATGAATATTTCTTCTTCTTCTTCTTCTTCTTCTTCTTCTTCTTCTTCTTCTTCTTCTTCTTCTT
>NDGN011367934.1:0-10587 GCA_002564285.1 Tympanoctomys barrerae | reverse complement strand
TGTCTGTGGAAAAGAATATATTCTTTCTCAAAATCAACAGGTTTCCCATTGTAAGTGCCATAATTCTTGAGAAGTCAGTTGCTTGGGGGATTCTTGGTGAAAATTACTCTAGTAATGTCTGGCATCATTAAGACAATAATATTGAGACATACAAAAATATTCACAGCTACCCTCTGTTCCCTGGGTATTTGGAACAATAATCCCATATGGCTAATAGTACTTGTTATGTAGATAGAGAATGATTCCAAAACAATAGAAATCACCAAGGGACAGTAAGAGGGAGTTAAAAGTGAAGGGAACCTTGTTTTTCTGGTGAAAATAGCAAGGCTAGCAACTTCAGCTGGTGACTGCCAATTCCATGTCCCCTTTCAAGCCAACTTAGATGCTAATTTGTCCATACACTTGACTGCAGAAGAATTTAATTTATTTAACCACTTAGAGCAATGTCAATACAGACAACTGACTTACGAAGCTACAAAAAGTTCAGATAACTCATGGATATCTACAAGTACATGTGAGTGGAAAAAATAAGAAGCCCCAAAACTCTCGAGTGTCCTAGCTACAGGCATAAAATTACTGCCTCTGCGCCCCTTGGAGGACAGTGATGTGGGTCCTCTGGCAGTGCTGCCTCTTGCTCTGGCTGCCTTCTGGGAAGCGCAGGGGTGGGTGTAACGTCATCATACGCTGGGAGGTGCCGTAAGTGCCCCATTTTCACAAAGACCAAGAAGGAATGAGAGAAAATAGTTCCCATGCTCATAAATCAGGAACAATAATAACTCCAGAGCAAAACTGATTTCTGTGCTCTCGGACAATGAGATTCAGTTAATGCCACAAGCTCTTTGTTTTGTGAAAGGTAAATTTTCTCCAGGCTGCAGAGAACAGCAATAATTATTCAGAATTCCTGAAGTAGGCTAACCATTTGTCCAGAGGGCAAAGAAATCCTGCTTGACTAGCTTCTGCTCGAAACCAGTGTCAAGTTCCTGACCTTATGAACTCCCCAGAACAGTATTCAGAGGCAAAGGAGGAGCTGTTCTCTTTAGCTTCTTTCTTTTTTAATTTTTAAAATAAGAGCAAGTAAGGTAGTGATGCTTGCACTGGCATTCAGATTGCTCCTGAGAGGCAACTGCTCTATTTGACAATAGATTTTCATCCTTTACCAATTGGGTGATATTTTCTTAGTTTCCCCTTTTTTAAAAAAAAAGATAATATTAAGAATCCTTTCTAGGCTGGGCATGGTGGTGCATGCCTCTAATCCCAACCAGCACTCAAGAGGCTGAGGCAGAAGGATTGCTGAATTCAAGGCCAGTCTGAGTGACATAGTGAGACCCTGTCTCAAAAGAAAAGTAGCCCTCCAACTCTTTTGTTTATGATGAACCATGCTATTTGATAAGCATTACCCTGCTTCCACTTTTATAGTTTACGTTGATGAGATGTTACTGTAGACATCACATACATTCTACATATACTCCTATGTCATTAAAAAAAAAAATCCTTCAAACTCAAAGATTAAAAATACACTTTGCAAACAAGAAAACAGCCAAAAGAAGAAAGGGATCAACCCTTCTGAAGGTTGTGAGAAATCAACTTTCACCTTATTATCTACTGATCTTTTCCTCTGTTTTCTCAGTGGAACTGTTGACATGGTTCCAGAACTGGAGGAGAGAAGAGACTTAAGTGCCTAAAGCAGAAGCTCAAACTGTGGGATGCCACAGATCTTGAAAATTTCCTCTAAGGGAGAGTTCATGAGTTCAAGCACAGTGTGTACAGAAGTTCAAAACTCCTCTGAAATGCATTAATGGGTCCCTGTCCCAGTGCTCCCAAACATCGCATGAGTCCTGTATAAAGATGGGGGGTGTTAGTTCTGCTCTACTAAGTTTTGAAAGACTTGGGTACCCTCTTGACCCCCACCTAACTCTGAAGTCCTTAGTTCCTCTCAGACCACTGCTCTCAGCTCTGCTGAAACATAGTTGGGTCAGCATCAGCAAGGACCGCTGCTTCACAAGCGGTGGTTATGAAGCAAATGCTCTGCCCAATCTTCCGCTAAAGACAGTTCTTAGAACTTCAACCACACATAATGTGTTGCAAAACTCACTTGCATAGCCCTGGAATTCACTCTTGAGAAGACACAGGATTTCAAAGCTGGCTCGCACTGGGTGGTTTTGCAGTTGCCTGAATGACACGATCTGTCAATTTGAACTTTGATCTTTGGGGAAACACAGCCCCACCTCGAAATACTCCTCCTAATCAGCTTGGATAATGCTCCTATTTGTGAATTCAAAGATTAAAAGTATTTGGAGAAAGAACTAACTTCTTTCTTCCTGAGACATTCCCTCCAGGGCAAGCTGCAGTTAGACTTGGAAAAGTGGGGAGGGCAAGCTTATCATTTTTTTTTTCCCTGATCCCATAGTATCCCAAGCTGTCAACTCAGCAGCTTTCACAAGCACTAAACCTACTTTTAAAAAAGGAGAGCTTGAAAGTGTTGTACCATTAGCTATTCTGATTCTAGTTCATGCCAGGAAGCAAAGGTTCTTATTATACCATGTTCTATTTTTGATCTCATCTGTATCAACAGCCTGAAGTCTCAGCATAGTAATAGCGGGGAAATTCTTTGATGATAATTGGAAACTGCTCTGTCTTGCCCCTTATGTGATCCAATCTGACTGTCAATAGGAGTGTCATCTGGGCTGGAAAGAGCCACAGATGAGAAAAATGCAAACCTGAAATCTATGTGGAGGGTGTAGAGGCAAGTCAGAGCCTCTTAGGAAAGTTCTGGGGTTATGTTGGGTTACCGAGGGAAGAGGGTGGCTGGCCCTCCCTTGGTGTTGTCCGGCTTTCTGCACATTAGCTGGCCATCATTCGAATTCTGGGACTGTGCTACTTTTGCTTTTCTGCAGAAAACACCGTGCAGCAAGGAAAGTAAGACCACACGCCACTTATTGAAAACAAATATAACACCAGGCTTTAGAACGCGGTCCCTTGTCGTCATGATCAAGATTGTAACAAGAACAGGAAATGGCACAGCACGAATCCGTTTTCATGATAACGATCTTGCGAATGTAAAGAACATAGGAAATGGAACAAATGTCACCATTCCATTGCCGCCTTCAAGTGGTAACCTCCCTGTCCTCGTCACACGCCCTACTTAGGATCCTGGCTAAAGTGCAAAGAAAATTGCAAGGCAGACTGAGGCACCAGGGGGACAGTGGAACCCCCAGCAATCTGTGTGCCTGTGGGAGTCTCCTTCAGACGCTGCTGGGCTTCCGAATTCCTTAGGGCTAATTCCTTGACTCTGGCCTGAATAAAGCAGGTCAGACATGGAGGGAAACAAAGAAAGCTAAAAACCGAAGAGGCCTCTGGGAATAGGTGCTCTGTTCACCAAGCTTATCGGGATGAAGAAGCCCTGACCTTCCCCTAAATAGAAGCAGCACACAAAGAGAATGGCTCAATGCTTTTCTTCTGTCCACTCCTCAGAGCTCCTCTGCTTATTGAGGAAAATGGATCTTCTATCTCACGTTCCTCTCTTTCCTCTATCTAAAGAGGTTGTAACTCAATTCGGGCTCATCGAAAAGTGTAAAGGAAGATCTCAGCACCACGAGGTAGCCAGAAATGGTCGAGGTCAGTCAAGCTAGGTCAGAGTCGGTGCTGTCCTGCTCGGTTCCTCTTTGACCTGGGCATGTTTTCCAGGGGATCTGTTTCACTTGGAAGTCTCTTTAAGTAACACTGTGTGAAATTTACAATAAATCATCTCACCCTGAGATGACTGCTTCAGATAGGAGGGGGAGTCGTGAGGAATGGTGTCTAAATTTGCCAAATAAATACTAGGGAAGATGAAAGCCAGATTGCCTGGAGTTCTGGCCCCCCTCCCCCCTCACCAAATGTCACTCACTCTGCCCAGCTGGCTAATAACTCCTTTCGTGGCATCCAAGTAGCTGCACTATACATTTTCGTCTGGGGATTTGTCCAGACAAGCACGCCTGAGTGTACTTGATGTTTCAGGCCTCTTGGATATTTGTTCTTCCTGATGATATCCTAGTAGCCAAGTGGCCTTGATTGGTTAATAAAGAATGCGATAGTGTTCCTTGTCCTGGTTATTTATCACTCATTAAGTGATGCTAGGAGATTCTCAGGCAGTTTCCCATGTCAAGAGTGAAATCTGTGCCCTAATAAGATGCCACACATGCCTTTGTGTAAGGCACGTCAGTTTCCTAAGTATCCTTGCAATTCCCAAGATGGATTATGCTGGAGGAAGTCCTACATTTCAAATGACCTAAAATTCAAGCACAGGACTGAAAAATAATCACATGGATACAGCCTTACAGGAGAAAAAGAATACATTTAAAAACTGGCTTAGTCATTTTTCATCTCTAATGTTTTCTAGCTGTCTTAGCAGACTGTATAGAATGGTGGTGAATCAGAATAGTGGGGCTGCTTCACTCATTTCAAAACATTCTATAATACTCTATTTTAAAAACTCATGATTGGGGCAGTGAGACCCTAGGACTGATTATTAAACAGATTTCTATCCTTTTACTCTTTACTTCCCTAAGTTTCAAATGATTAGCTTTTTTTTTTTTTTTTTTCAATTTTATGTATTTGGTACAGGATCTCATTATGGAGCTCAGAATCATAGTGATCCTCCTGTCTCAGCCTCCCCAGCACTGAGATTACAGGTGTGTGCCACCACGCTTAGTTTCAGGGCCAGCATGGTACACCTGGTGTTCAGGGGCCCACATGGCATGTGGTACCAGGAATCGGACCTGGGTCCTTGTGCTTGCCCAGGAGGGTACTTAGGCCACTGAGCTGTCTCTGCGGCCCTCGCTTGCGTGTCTGCATGGCACATCTAGCGCGTTTCATTCTTCCACTATGCTGGGGCAGAAGGGAAACTCACTTAGGATGAGGGGACGGCAGGCCTCGCAGCTGGGGAGCCGGAGTTAGTCCTTTGGCATATCTAAGCTTATTTATAAAGTAAAGCGATTTATCTATTTTGTAGAAAATTTAAGCCCTTAAATTTAGACATTGTGTTTTAATAAAATCCAACGCTATGGCATGGATGGTGTCCATACTTGTTATAGATATTGTTTTGTAGAATTTGATGAACATCAAATTGAATATGTATTTTTAGTAGGGTATTAACATCTCTGTGAATATTAAAACATCACATCTCCCTATGTCTTATAGTTTAATTTTTACAACTAAGGTACTTTGTTTCCTCAGTCTGTGCATAGTGTCTGCTTTTTGTGGAATAAAGTCACTAGAATAAGACAAAAAGTTATAGAATGCATTCCTATGACAGTATACATACAATCATCTTAAAAGTAATAGAATAAAATTTAAACAACTGCAGCTGGCTACATGAGGGAATAAAATGTTTGTGTACAAAGTTTTGGATTAAATTTGCTGAGGAGACATTAACTTCTAAGATATAAGATCCCAGTTTTTAAAGAAAAAAGCCACTCCCTGAACTCAGAAAATGCTAGAAATTATTTTCCAATTCAGAAATATGAGCTAGAATCGGCAGTCTTACTGTAAATTGATATCACCTGTCCCTAATCCTCACTCTCCTTACTAGACTACCACCCGGCATGCTGTCAGAGTGCCCTGCTATCTACTCTGCCCAGCATTTTCTTGGGTAACCTAAGTCTGTTTCAAAGGCTTTCACACCATGAGACCACAGATAAGAATTGTCTCAGGCTTGTGCAGACAATAAATATTGACCACAGTGAGCTGCCATTTCCCACCCCAGAAGTGGTCTAAGCTGAAAAGGGAACTTCTTTGATCTTATCCAGAGACTTCATGCCATTTTAAATTACTCCACTTTAGCATCCTGTTTCCTAATTCCATGGTCCCCTTGATCATTGAGTACTTGGGTTCACCTTACTTCAAATTATTTGTGGCCTAGAAAACAATAAACAAAGATCCAAAGTTCTCATCTGCTTGTGAGTAAAACCAGTATAGAGACTTCCTGTGTACAAAGGCAAACTCATGACTGGGAGGTTGTCATCCTTGTTAGTCGCTTGTGGCCAGCATGCCTCTCTGTGCATCGAGTGATGTACTCTAGTCAGCCCTTAGCCTTGTGGTTAGTCCAAACTGGGCTCTGGTGCCATGAGGCCTTTGGCTAAACTAATAGACTGATGATCAAGTAGATGTGACTCTGTTACCAATGACTTGGATGAGTAAACCAAACACTGCCAGGTGTGGCACCCCTGCCACCTCATACAGAAATAAAAAAAAAAAGACTACATAAGAACCTGCAAAAAGTGAGAGCAAAGACTATGTTTAATACCATTTGCGCCAGTGGAAAATATCAGAATCCTACACATCTGGTAATCATTACTGGTCCTCTAGGGAAAGAAAATGGAGCTGTGGTGGTGATCGAAGGGCAATAAATGAATGGGAAAAGGTTAATAGTTGCCATCTCATCTATAGATTTGGGCATTTCATCATGGAGAAGCATTTTTTTGGTGACTCATTGAAAATATGTTTAATTTGTTATGTGGTCTATGTATTTGAGCTATGGAAGAAATTTAGGAATGTATGATGTGGTCCCTACATTGAGGGTAATCTCATAAAAACTAAGTTAAATATATGTGAGCGAATTATGATTGTAGGTAACTTTTAAACAAATTTTTGATGGGAAGACGTGCTCAAGAAGGACCAAGTATACATTAATACCTCTAAAGACAGCCCAAGGCTTCCATGTAGCTTTACTAAAATGGGAAAAGCTTGTGAGTAAGTTGGATTCTCAACTGAGTGCTGATGAAAGTGTAGAAGTGAATGCAGATGAGTGTTCCATGGAGTCAGGAAATGCAGAAGTGGAGAAAGAGAGCAAGACCCAGGCCAGCAGTGGGATTGCTCATCGATAGCTGAAAACTCAATTCAGACAGTGGAGGGATTTTCAGAAAAGAAGTCTCAACAATAGAACTGGTACTTGGATGAACTCATGTGCAGAGAAAAGGGGCTTGAACATGAGTGATGACCAAGAGATAGGAGCTTAGAGCAAAGATAATCAGAACCCAGTTGAGGACAGTAACTCACACAAACTGGCATGGAAAAATGTATTTCCAGTATACTGTGGTATGATTGGAGGATATAATTCTTTAATTTTCTGGGAATAGCTAAGTCTATTGTAGGGAGGAAAAGGCTTGTCTCTGTGGCCACCAAACCAAATGATGTACTGGTTTTTGTTTTCATCTTCTCAACAACTCTGGAAATGGATTCTTAAATAGTTTTAAGTAAAACCTAAATATACACCATTGCATTGTATTAAATGTAATCCCACCTTATTTTCTGACTCAAAAGGAGTTTCAAGTTTTTATTCCTTAAAATTGTTATTGTAAATGTTGACAGAGATGAGTAGGAAGAGGATAGAGAAGTAATATTAAACACTTACTGGGTATTTTCTGTTTGGGTACTAGGCTATGGCGTTCACATGTATTTTCTCACGTTAAGTTATTACCATTCTCTATACTTAAGATATTTCAGTTAACCTCTATTTGAATAAGAAAACTTCTGCATATTGTTTAGAATATGGTTCACCAGCTCAACTGTTTAAAAGAAGGAAACGTTTGGAACAGAAAAAGTATAGAATAGTAGCCGCAGAGAATGGGGTTATAAAACACTTCAGGAGTTTTTGACAAGTTTAGCATTCAAGTACGTAGAGGACTAGATAGTGGGTTTACTTAAAAGCAGAAGATTCTGGAAATGAAAAGCCTCACAACATTGAAACTAGAAAATTCTATAGATGCACATGGCTGAGTTTCAGGAGAAATATTAGAGGAGAAAGGCAAGTATTCTGAGTCAGTTGCTGCAATTCTGAGGTATTGCGATGTCTTTAATCTACTGTTTCCATAAGAGTCATGAGCAAATTTTTGGGGAAGATTAGGAATCTTGAGCAATAATAGCATAGATGCAAGAAAATCTTAGGCAAGAGTCCTCTTTCAGAACATTAATGGCAAAGTGAGGTCTTTAAGATACCTGTTTGGAAGATTCAGTAGTTATAAGGGTATTTATTTGTGTCTAAAAATACTTATTGAGAAGGGCTTATGGGTCACTATGTATGTTCCAAAGAAGTATAAAGTTGAAAGCTCTCATAATCCATTTCTTTAATGTCTCATATTATTTGAAGTCTTTTTCCAGGACAGAAATACCAAGAGATACTGCATTATTAATTTTGGGTGGGCTATCCATTTTTATGACTATTTCTTTGCAGTATATAGAATTAGATGAGACAGTAATTTCAAGTCAAGCTAAGGCAATAAGAAATGCCTGCCATTTTTGCATTAAATAATATCACAGATGCCAAGTGTTACCATACATTGCAGCTGAAAAAAATAATGCAGAGTATCTCTGTGCCCGCCCAATATACTGTATTTGTGTCTTAAGTAAAACCATGTTTATATCTCACCCATCTTATATAGTAGAATAAATAATACAGTAGTACCTGTGTGAGGAAATTTCTTTAAGGGAAGGCTGTAGAACAATACATATTTACCAATGTATGCTGCATTGTCATCAGAATTAAGAAAACCAAAACACAAGGAAATTTTGTAGTTATTTCTCATAACATAAATTATTTATGTGGAGGGTAGCAGGGCATATTTATAACCAGCCTAATTCAATCAAACAATAAAACCTCAATTCAGAGTACTCAAAATTATAAACTATGAATGGTATCCCCAACAAAAATGACTAGAGAAATATCCTGAAAAGACTCAAAAGCATTACAAATGAATGCCTGACAGTTTAAGATGATTTTCTAAATCTTAAGATTTTCTTTACCATAAAGCATGCTCTTATATTTCTAAAGATATTTCCCATAAAGCCTTTAAATTCCATTGAATTTAAATATATGATGTGCAAGCATTGAATTCCTGACTTGGAAAATGCAGAGAAGCAATTAACAACTCGTGGAGCAAACAATATCATTTTGCTCTGGGATGCAATGCTTTCCAACAACAATTCTTCCAAATTCATTGTCCCTTCATTTTAGTTTATTACTATTTTTGTCACATAGGTTTTTAGAACTAGTCGTGCTTCACTGCAGGACATGAGCTGCTCCTCTATCCAAGGAGAGCACACAGTGGGGAGCTTGTGTTCTGGGCACAGGTTTATGACAGTGGTGTTCTTGCCAATGAAGGTGGTGGGCTTTTGGTAGCAGAAGCAGGATAGGCTTTAACAAAAAGTGTAAAATAACCCCAGAAGAAATCAGAGAAAAGGAGGGATGGAGAGACGGAGGAAGAGGAGGACAAGAGGTGACCTTGGCAAATAAAGATGAGGCACTGGGCCGGGGAGATAGCGCAGTAGAATAAGCACTTGCCTGGCAAACTCAAGGCCCTGAGTCCAATCCCCCGTACCANNNCAAAAAAAAAAAAAAAAAAAAGATGAGGCATTACAGTCGGAGTGGGTTTGGTCTGCATTTCTAATTTAAACATTGCTTATGATTTGAAGAAATAACATTTTCTCCTAGGAGTTTTTACACCTATTACTTGCTTTCAAAAGTATTGTATATCATATAATGCCATACATCTCAAAAAGGCACTTAAGATACCTAAATTGCCTTGATCAAGATTCAAATTCCACTGATCCCTATCTTTACTCTTTCTTTAAAATCACAAGTTTTATCCTTGTTAAATATGTGCCAATGGACAAATGAGTATATGAGGTGTGATTGCAATATAGGATGAATATTTAAATTTTAAAAATTTATCATCATAAAAGACATGGACCTCAGTCACCTTCAGAAAACCCTTCCCTTCCTTCTCACTAATCGGATTCTTCCTAGCACTTCCTGAAACAGCTAGGAATTCTCTTGAGTGTCTTTAGTTGAGATAATGCGTAAGTTCTACCAATCAAAGAAAAGTAAAACTAATCTAAACCTGGAATTTTATGAATCAGGATCTAAACTATCTTTCAAAATTGTTTTGCATAACAAGGCTATCAATACTTCGACAGTTAGGAGTGTAGATAGCTTGTATCCTTGGGCATCAGGGAGATGGCTCAGTAGAATAAGCACTTGCCTGGCAAGAGCAGGGACCTGAGTTCAATCCCCTGTCCTGCCAAAATATAAAAAAAAAAAATAAAGAATACATCCTCCACATCAAGGAATTAAGGGGCCTGACAATTAGCTCAGTTATTTAAGTTACTGCTTAAACAAAGCATTCAGGATGCTGTAGTTCGATCCCCAGATCCTCAAGCCTTACCAGATCTGCACTGAAGGCATCCTGAGCCAGTCCCCCCACAGAAAAACCTCTTCTATCCTTGTCATCTAATAGATGTTCTATAAATGTCTGATCATTTTTATAAAAAAAAATACTTGTGTCATTGACCTCTTCCTTATCCTCTTAAAGGTTTATTTTTGCCAAAGCACCTTGATGGAACATTATTTCAGTGTTTGGCAATTAAACATTAAGTAATTGAATGTTGAATTTAACCGGGGAGGAGGCTGCTAGAAGGGCCCACTGGGGGCAAGTGATTAACTCTGAAATGGGGAGCGCAGATGCAGCTGGGACAAGTCGGCTCCACGTGTGCAAGGAAATGGTAAGTGGGGAACTGATGACACTTGATTTAAAATCATCGCTCCTGGAAGAG
>NDGN011367914.1:5253-17701 GCA_002564285.1 Tympanoctomys barrerae | reverse complement strand
TTAAGCCAGATGTTTAAGTTAATGCCTGTTTCAAAATGTCCTTTATTTTAATTAGTCAGTATTGTAGCAAGATGAGACACTAAATAAAAACATGAATAAAAGACCTGTCGTGCATAAATTTTAAGATTCAAATAGAAGCAATATAAAACTAATTTAAATATTTTACCATTAGTAGATATCGTGAGATTTATTTAAAGTGTCTTGACAATTAAAACATTAAACTTTAAAATACTAATATTATTCAGCAAATATTATTTGAAATAATATTTGTATTTAAATAGTATAGTGTTTAACACTATAATAATGACCTTTATTAATAATATTTTAAATAAGTTTATAGGAGGCTGAAAATGAGAAAAACATATAAAAATAATAGTATTATAGTGATAAGATTATAAAATTGTGCTTTTCACAAATTTTGTTCTTTAAGTTTTTCCTAGGTTAGTTTTAAAATATATACCTAATAAAAGAAGGTCTTGTACCTTATTGTTAGGTAATTACTGATAAGATCCAATAAGATTATTACTAATAAAATATTCAAATAGCTTATAGATCCTGATAATTTTATCTGTATGATACCTCATAGATTGCTAGTGTTAATTAATAATCTGTAGTAGAATAAAGTTAAAACCAAAAGTATGGTCAGCTTCATTCATTCTATATGTAATAATTCAGCTAAATCTGAGTATGGCCTCAAAAGGTACTAAGGATGGTATTATATGAAAATATTATTTTTAAATATTTTAAAAAATTCATTCAGTATTTTCTGAGGACTCATGTAAAACAGGATAGGACATGAGAAGTCTAGTGACAAGCAAAAGGAGTAGCGTACATATTACCGTATTTTTGAAAATTCTGTTTCTGATACTAGCAGATCAAATTCATGTCACTTGTCTTGAAGGAAATTCTATTCATAGTTAAGATTGTTCATTGAAGATGCAAATATAAAACTCATTGCAGTTTATCAAGTGGATTAGCAGAGTTCAGTAAATATACTAGAAAATTAATTACAGTTTTAATTACAAAATTAGTATTTCCTTTTAGAGTTAAATTCAGATTGTGTCATGCAAATTATGCTGCTGCCAAAATTGCAGTGATATGTAGAAATAATCTGTGCATACAAGAACTATGCATGTTTACATAGACCTACCGCTTCAACATATGCACTGATTCTAGAAACATGTACAGTGGAGGATTTGGAAATTCCCATGCCAAGGTTGCATATATATTTTTTAGAAAGAATTATGGGTATTCTTTATTTTCACAAAGAATTATGGGTATCTTACATTTTTTTCTATAAAAGCATATGTCATTCTTGTAACAATATATGAGTATTCTGTTCCTCTGCTTGTCACTAGATTTCCCTTGTCCTGTGCTAACATTAACCTTAAGGTTAATGCAATTAAAAAGCTTCTAAGTAGTGTAACTCTTCGGGAACTCAAAATTTGTGAAGAATGTAGCTAGAGCCTATTAACTATAACAAGGGCACTTCCACTTGGCACCTTATTTTCAGTCATTCTCAGGGTCAGATATATTTTTAGAGAATTACTATCTTCCAGTAGGGGCTATAAAATTTACAGCAAAATGCCTTTTAAGATGATGATTTGTTTGTTTGTTTGCTTGCTTGCTTCTTGTTTGTCTGTGTTTGTACTGTACTTGTGATTAAACCAGGGCGTTAGTAGTAGTAAGCTGCATACTCCTGTCCTCTACCCACCTCTAAAACATTTTGAGACAGGACTTTGCTGAGTTGCCTAAACTGGCCTCCAACTCGCAACCTCCCACCAGCCTCCCAGAGTGCTTCGATCGCAGGTGTTTGCCAAGTGCCTGGCTAAGGTTATATTTTTCTTCCATGTAAATTGAATTTCAAATGCTGAGCATATCCAGGTTTATAGAGAAAGCAATGTCCCCTAGATGCATCAAAGCATTATTTGAAGATAATTTGCTGAATATTTGGAAATTAACAAAATTCTTTACATATACTTCAAAAGGACTTCTCTTTCCCAGAATACATTAGTTCATGTTAGCTTTTATGTATAATGCAGTTATTAATACTTGCTACCCATGGTACCTGAAAATCAACATTTTGTTTCTTTGCAGCGAACCCCACGCGCGGTTCTATGCAGCTCAGATAGTGCTGACGTTTGAGTATCTTCATTCTCTGGACCTCATCTACAGAGATCTAAAGCCTGAAAATCTCCTAATTGACCATCAAGGTTATATCCAGGTATGATGTGAACACAATTTCTATAATATATTCAAGAAAATACTAAGCAAGAAGTTTATATATTTAATCCTCAACATGACCTCCACAAGCTTAAAATTCCATGGGTGTAGTCAAAATGCAGGTTAAAAATATTGTACAAAATTACAGTCAAGCTATGATTATAAGGTGTATATGAAATATAAATGAATTTTGTGCTTTACACTTGGGTTCTGTCCCAAGATCTCACTAAGTAGGTACAAATATTCTAAAATGTAAAAAACCCCAAAATCTGAATTACTGTGGTCCCAAGCATTGTGGGTAAGAGATAATCAACTTGACTATCTCTTTTAATCCTATAACCCTATGGAGTATAAATAGTGTTGTTTTCCTCATTTTAAGCAAACAAAGAAAGGTGTAAGAAGATCAGACAGCCATTCAATGGTAGTGTCAGGATTTAAACCTGAGCAGTCTGGTCTGAGTCCATGCCCTTTACTACTGCAGAACGGTCCTTGTAGTGCAGTAGAAATGCCGGTGCATCTCTACTTAGTAGTGGAGCAGTAGCGCCTTAGACACAGTCACCAGTAGAGCATTTAATGTTAGAGGACATATCACACTTAAGGAATAGTTATATTATTGCATTATTATTAAAGCCATTTATTTTTGTGTTATACTTTCACTTTTTTCTTTGAATCCTTTTATTCCTTGGAATTTTATGAAAAAAGAAATAAAAGGAGTTTTGCTACTATTCATATTTGTCGTCATGGATTAGTCTCAATTATATTGACTTAATTTCCCCCCATTTTTCATAGCTTCAGTTTTTACCTTGAGTTTTTAAACTTTAATTACATTAGACACATTTATGGTGAAGTGATAAAGTTTCATAAGTCTGTTTGGTTTTTGGTTTCTTTCTTTCTTTGTTTTAAATAGGTCACCGACTTTGGATTTGCCAAAAGAGTTAAAGGCAGAACTTGGACATTGTGTGGTACTCCAGAGTATTTGGCTCCAGAAATAATCCTCAGCAAGGTACATTGATAGCGCCAGTCTGTTTGAAGCAGAAATACGTGGCGTGCGTTACAGTGGAGTTTTGACAAAAGTTTATGAATTGAATTTTATGTTTTTATTGGACCTAATATATAAATTAAGTTTACTTATGCATAGTTGCTAAAGAATAGTTTTATTTAGAGTCTACTTATTTTATAAACTTATTTTATAAATTTCTGCCAATGTTAATTATGGGTATTACAGAAAAAAAGGAATCAATCTAACTTCTAGTGTCTGTTCATGTTTTGCCACCCAAAACAGAGGGTGTTTTCCTAATTGCTCTGGGTAACGTCAGCGGAAACAAGCAAGAGATGAAATGGGCTCGGTGTCAGTCTAGAGAAGACATGGACTAGGTTTGAGTTTCTTCCTTCATCTCAAATTTACCACCAAGATGAAAGGAATGTATGAAATCATTTTTTAATTCTAGTTTAATAGTAGTATTAGAGCAGCTCAATAGGTTTAGTCAATTGAAAGCAGTACAACGTTCACAAATAGTGAAATGTCATGGGAGAAACTGTAAACATTTAAAAGAATGGACTAACTTCTCTCTTCCTTAAAAAGCTAGGAAAGGAAGCTAACAAAAATTGAGTATAAGTAAGAGCAAAAAAGGGAAAGAAAGAAAGCACTCACATCTGCAGGCCATGAACTGACGTATTGAATTTGGCTTACAATATTTCTTGTAGCTCTCCTCTTGCTATCTTTCATAGCCTAAATCTAAAACATTTTACTCTTGTAATCTAAATATCATTGCTGTTTCTTCTTTAAATGTGGCTAGCAATGTAACCACAAAATAAGCACCAGTGTTTGCACAACTGCATATAAATTATAAAAGTAATAGTTATTGTAAAAGATTTAGAAAATACAAAAAAAAAAATAAAGAAACTTCCCAAGTCAACCCTGTAATGCCACCACTTAGAGTTAGGACTAAAGAAAAAAACTTATCAGTTTATTTTTATTTGCATGTTAAGTTGGATCATAATGAACATATATTTTTGTGTCTGGTTTTTTTCAGTTGCATAACAAATACACAGGCACCATTTTGTGTGTGTGTGTGTGTGTGTGTGTGTGGTGCTTATGTTTGTGTACTGACAGACCATAAAATATTTAGGCATTCTTCTGTTGTTGAATATTTAGATTTTCTTTTCTGTTTCTTTTTTTCTTTTATAGTTGCTATTGTTGTGAGAGGGTTTTTGTTTGCTTGTTACCATTTTTTGCTATGATAAATAATTATGATTAATATCTTTATACATAAAGCTTTTTATGTACTTCACATGATTTCCTTTGGACAGATTCCCAGAAGTGGAATTTCTGAGTCAAAGGATATAAGCATTTTCTAAGTACTGCACACTAACCGATTGCGCCACTGGAGCTTTGATATAAGGATTTTAAAGGCTCTTGATATGTATTACCAATTTGCTTTCTGAAAAGGTTGTACCACTTTACACTCCTGCCAGCAGTGTAAACTGAATATTCTCATTTAAAATATTTACTAATTTAATAGGCAGTAAGCAATATCTTGTTTTAATTTTTATGTCTATTTATTAGATTTTTTTCCAATGCTCAATAGCCATTTGATATTTCTTTGTGTGTGTATATATAAATTGTCAGTTCCTGTCTTTTGCTTGTTAGCTGTTGTAACTTAGTATTTTCCTTATTGATTTGTTTTAATTCTCTATACTTATGGTATTAGCTTGTATCTGGTACATTTGCTAGAAACATTAGCATAGAATTTAAAACATAGAACTCAAGGAGCTAAGCAAAATTGTTACCCATTTCTGTTAGCAAAATAAAGTATTTTTATATCAGCTTTCCTTTTCAAAATAATATAGGATCAGGAAACAAAAGGTGGGAGAAATAGCCTGGGATGGTGGTACACGCCTGTAATCTGGCACTCTGGGAGGCTGAGCAGGAGGGCCACAAATTTCAGCCTATTCTGAGAACTTGTTGATTTAGTGAAATCTAGCCACAAGATTAAATAAAAAGAATTGGTAACATAGCTCAGCATAAAAGCTGTTAGCTCAGTCACCAGGACTGAAAAAAAGTGGAGCAGAAGGAATTATAGTATTATATTTTAGCTAATAATCTGGAAAGTAAATCATTTGTAAAGCTTTCAAACAAAGACTGGAATGTGGAGAAGGTGATAATAATTAGAGGGGACATTGAGAGCAGAACACCAGGCCTGGGAAGAGCCCAGCTATTTTTCCTGATGATTGGAGAGTATTAGCTTTTTTCCCATATTCTTTTCTGGCTCTTGACACAACATAGTCAATAATACTATCGACTTAGTGTGTTTATGTTAGTATATGGATACTATTATTGATTTTCCTTTACTTCTAAATATTAACTTTAGTAAACATTAACATAAAAAATTCAATTAACTGTTATCTTTGAATTATACATCTGGTATGCAAAGTATTTTTAAAAATATTATTCTCTTTCATTTAATGTACAGACACTCCTTATTTAATGACTGAATTACAGTCATGCTACTATGTAGTTAAATGATTTGGTCACTAAGAGTGACCAAATACATAGTAGGTGCATTACAAAACTCAGAAAAAAGACATGGTCAAAGCTGACTTTGCTTTTGATTACATCATTCTTACATATGGCACTATAATGTATAGCAGAACATAAAACTATCGTACTCTACTGTACAATCAGAAAAAATTACAGTACTATATCAGCAAGGTGTACTATCCAAAAAAAGAGGTTCTATAAGGAAGATGTACAGAACTGTAAATGTGTCCTAAAACCGAGTGATAGATCATAAGTCTGAACAGTCCTTAAACAGGTAGGTCGCTAGGCGAGGAATATCTGTACTCTTCCTAAAACACTAGGAACTAATTTTCTTTTCTGTATATATTTAGAGATCAAAGATTGCACATTGAGGACAGCAATGTGTAATACAAAACCCATGGTTGAATGCCTTTAATCCTGGTCTTCAAATTGTATAGCGTTCTTAATGTCTTATCAATTATTATATACTCTTTAAGATAAATTAAAACAAAAAAGGACAAGGAAAAATAAAATTAAGATTTCTTAAAAACAAGTGCCAATATAACAACCATTATTAGTTAGCTATTCCTGTTTTAAAAATCTGTAACATATGTCTTGTGTGTTACCCTGTTTCTGTCCTTTTTTTCTACTTGTTTTTGCTTCTGTTTTTACTCTTTAACATAAAATAAAATTGAAATCTAAAAAAATAGTAGATTGCAAAAGTAGATTATACTTAAATATTTATATTAATTTGGTTCCACATTAAACTTTTACCCTTCACAAGAATCTATGAGATAGACATGATTATCTCTACTATATTAACCCTTAAAGCTCCTGGAATGTAGACTATTTTGAAGTGAGCTCTAGTATTATTCCAATAGTATTATTTTGTTGCAAAAACCTTTGAGCTTTCTGTAGAAAACCTAATTTGAGGTGTTGATCTAGCTCCCTTTCTGTTGCGGAGAAACAAAATTATCTCAGTGAAACGGGACAAATTTTATTTTCAATAATATTCATCCTGATTTTAGGAAGATGTCACAATCTTTTCTAATATTCAACTGCAATATTGGGAAATTCTCCCCTTTGATTTAAATCTGAGCTGATGCTTTTTGTTCATTTCTAAAGTTCCATCCTGAATAGCTGTGTAGCAACTACTTAAAATTTTTTTATATGCTTTCAGATAATTTTGAATTACGTATTTCATTTTCCTCTTGAGTAACATAAGTAATCATTGTCACTGGTGTTGGTTTATCTCAGGGCTACAATAAGGCAGTGGATTGGTGGGCGCTGGGAGTGCTAATCTATGAAATGGCAGCGGGCTACCCCCCATTCTTTGCAGACCAACCAATTCAGATTTATGAAAAGATTGTTTCTGGGAAGGTGAGTAATGTATTTATCATTCCTTTCTTATTCATTATTTCTGTACATGAATCTTCCACTTGAAGGGTTGGAGTCATACTGCGTCATCAGAGTATTATATCCTAAGTTTGAAAAAATATAGAACTATCTGATACTGCTGAACTTGTAAGAAAAAATGGCAGCTGTGTAAGCAAATTAGCAATATGATAAAGCAAATTTGATTTTTAATAATTTTTATTGCTTACAAAACAACAGTGATTACTGTAGTTCTCAGTATTCCTTAAAAATATGTAAAAATTGTTAGTTATTTCACATGGATATCTCCTGGGAGAGAAGTTTTAGGAGCTGTCTTTCTAACCTCTTTTTCAGGAGAGAATTCTGGTTTGAATTATGTCAGAAATCCCCACATTAGAAAGAAATATAAATGGAGCCAGGGAGATAGCTCAGTAGAGTAAGTGTTTGCCTGGCAAGCACAAGGCCCTGAGTTCAATCCCTGGTACTGGAAAAAAAAAAAAAAAGAAAGAAAGAAAGATAGATAAATGGATGAGTTTGTAGACTTGATTGTAACAGAAGTGTTCATGTTGATTTTAATTGCCATTGATACAAATATTCTTGTACATGAGTAACTGACTGCGGCATAAGGCTTTATACTTCGTACATAACCACACAGACCTTTCTCTTATAGTCTCTAATTTTGCTCCCCAAGGCATTTGGTTCAGGATCACTGACCTTCCTGCCCAAGATGTCGGTATTCATAAATTAGCAGACTAACAAAATCTTACACCTCATCTACGTCAGTGGTAAACATAAGTACCTCTTACAGAACCATCAAAAAAGACTGAAATATGAGTCATAGTCACTTCTTTCCCACATCCAAATCCAAACTAAAATATCTCTATCCATCTTGTAAAACTTGTATTGTCTCTCCGGTTAGTAGGTAAAAGCTAGATTGGAAACTAACTAGTTTTTTAAAATTCTTCTGATTTTTCAAGTAATTTAAAATCCAATTCTGGTCTATATTTATGAATCTCCTATTTCCATTTAAATTTCTAATGGTCTTAATATAAAATAGCATTCAAGAATATGTTTTTCATTCAGAATTGCTTTTTCTGATTTTTAAAAAACAATCCTTATGTAACATTTTATGTTGATTGTATTTTACATCATGAAGCTATACCAGAAAAAGTACAGATAGCAATGACAGTCAAAAGTTAAAATAGAAATAAATGATTAATTCACTGCGATACATATATTTGAACATTAGTTTAAACATTTTCTGTACTATAATATTTCTACTAAAACTGGTATTTTTAAATGTACAGAAAGATGATCAATCAGCTTGTTAAGAGTCTCTCCTACACATATTTTGCTTTTCAAAAACAGAAGAGGTGGTATTTAAATGTCAAATTATTCATACAGTATTAAGGCTCTGGTTTAGAAATGCGTAGCTGACAGAAAAAAATTTATAATTCTGAATTTAACTGTGCTTCGTCCTAGCAATACATATGCTGTTGTTTCTGTATATAGTCTAAGTTTAGTGCCTTGTGCCATATATTCTGTGAGGAGAATCAGTCCTGGTTTCCATGGTAACTCTATGTGGCTGGATTATCCATGGATGTATAAAAGTTAGTATAGTGCTCAAAGTGATATTGCAAATGGGGCAATCAAGTGATAGCTGTTATGGAAACCAGATTTTAAAAGCCTGGCTTTCACAATCTTTTAAAATTCTGAGCATCATTGCATATAATGTAAATATTATTCCATCTTTAAGGAGCACAAAGAATGTACAAGAAAATCCTGCACAGAGCCTAGAAGTAGAAACACAAGCTTATACTGACGGATCAAAGACTTGGTTAATTGTTCACAGATGTAGGTGAATGCTCACTTGAAGGGTAAATGATCAGCAGCTCATTGGAGGTTGTTTTCTGTGTCACAAGTCCCAAAACCCATCTCCAGGTTTTTAAGTCCCTGTGTAAACTCACAGGACTTGGCGTATAATGATACTTCTAAGACTTCATACAAAATAGGGGATCAGCAAAAGTAAAAAGGCAAAGTCCAGAGGAAATCAGGAAGAGTCTTTCCAGTCGTTCCCCAGTGCAGCCAGAACAGTATGCTCTAACTACCCCACCAGTGACTTGTGAAACGTGGTACGCTAGCTTGTTCGAGACTTTGCCCCCCTGTTTTTATTGGAGACTGTGCCTGTATGCACTACGAAGCACATACCCAAATCCAAGATCCCCAGAATGAAGGCAGTTACTCAGCATAAATGATACTCCTTTGTACACAGTCCGAGCCGCTCTTGTCGTGAAGGGAGAGTATGACCCAGTGTAAGGCCCTGATGCTTCCAGGTACCTGCCAGGTTCAAGTCGCAGGGAGCCCTAAGGGTGCCGATCTCAGGCCTGCCTTTGTTAACTCTTTTCTGCACATTCTGTGTTTCCTTGGTAACACACACATATGCAGAAACATTTCTGCATTTTTTTTCTAAGATGCCATTGCTAATACTTTTTTGGAATATTTAAATGCTGTTTTCTGTTTGGCCATGGCTATATTTAAAAAGGCTTAGAAGTACTCAGAAGTCATTTTCATAAAATCAAAGGCAGTTCTGCTGTTTATATACGGTCATTTTTGTAACACTTTGCTATAGTCATTTACAGTCCTCATTAATACCTGCTTAGAGACAGCTCTTCAGTAGTCTGCCAAGCAAATGATTATAAAATGGCTCTCTACTGCAAGGGAGGAGTGAGCGTAGTGTGCCTAGTGCCTCTCCCCAACCACGAAATCTGTTTATCTGCTACTATTTCTGCATAGCAAGGAGAACAAATCAGAGAGCCCATAGACATGGCACCAGAATTTATAAACATTTTCAGCTCTCTTTGCTCTTCCTTTTTATTTATAGCATCCAGGGTGATTAAATTTACCCTGGTTTTTTGAGGCCGTGTGGAGGTTGGCACCATGTCTATAGAAGCCGAACACTAGTTTATAAAAAGCTGTTGGGGCCTTTGAAAACTTGAACTAATATATATGATAATTTTTGCTAGATAAATCCTTTACTGGTGCTGCAGATGTTTTGGAAGCTCTTGTACCTCACTTAGGGAGATAATTTAAATTTATTCCAATATGCTAAGACCAGAAATTAATAGGTTATTGCTTGATGGCTGTGTGCAAACTCTCCCGAGTCATTTAAGCCCAGTAAATTTTATCCCAGTGCATAAAAGATAATGCTACTACTTAACCACCTTTTTCCCCTGCCAGTAATTGCAGAATAGCAGGAAAAGTTTTCCCTTTTATCAGCCAAAAATCAACTTATAATTTCTAGAATTAAGCTCAATATAGACAAATTTGATTTGGACTTATTTCATTTCTAAAAGAAAAACAGAATAAAGTCAGTTAGTAAATGTAAATCACGAATACCATAACAGCGTGAACTGATTCACTTTGTTGGATGTCATTTCCTCTTAAATTTGTAGAAAATAACAGTCATCCCTGAAACTGAGATGTATAAGGCTTTATAAATTGTCTGAAAGCAAAACAAATATTCTGTTGAGTCTGCTCAATTCAGAGTAAGTTTTGTAATTCACTATATTGCATAAAGTAGTTTGACAAAGGAATTTTGGGTATCGGATATACTTACCATGCTATCCTCCTAAGACAAATCTGTAGCTATCCATTTACCCCCATTTAAGCCATTAAGAAAGCCTTTCTTCCAAAATGAACAGGTGGCGCAGAAGCCAAGAGGAAAGGAGGAGCTTCCTATGCATTCCAAATGATTTTTGACATGTACAAGAGTCCTTAGGCAATATAATCTTAGATTTGCTATCTTCCAAGTTCCTTCTTTGAATTTAAAAATCCAGTTTAGAATGATTAAATTAGTATCCTGTTGGGAAGTTTAAAAATGAAAACAATTTAATTAGCATCTAATTAAAATTCAATTAATAAGATATTAGGCATAAAAAGCAAGGCAGATTCTTTCAAATTACATAATTTCTTTTTTGTACCTGCTGGATGAAAAATATTCTCAGCATTTTAGAGATGAAAACACTGAAATTCAGAAAGGCAAAGGGGCTTTTCCTAGGTCACAGAGCATGTTTTTAAATGGTGTTGAAATTAAAATCCAGGACTTCTTTCTACAACAGAAATAGCTTTGCTAAGTGCAGCAGTAAATAATTTCAGCTACTCAGGAGGCTGAGGCAGGAGGACTGCTTCATCCCAACAATTTGCATCCAGCCTGGGCCACATAACAAGCCCCTATCTCCTAATAGAAACAAATGAATAAATTGTTAAAAGGACATAGCTGGTAAAATTTTGAAGTGTTAAAAATGTTAAAGTTTATTCCATTTATCTCCTTCATCCTATGTGTAGGTAAAGAAAATCTCAGAATTGCCTAAAACCTAAATGCAAATCTAGAATCTGGCTCTGTGATTGGCTCGTGTTTCTGACTTTTCTTACAGCCTTTCTCATCCCTACACTGCTGTTCCTTCCGTCCTGGTCTCCTCAGCGTAGGCTGTGTCTTCCTTCCACCAGTGTCCCCAGCCCCCATGTGTAGAGCCAGCTGACAATTTCCACATTCATTTATTTCAGTTCATAGCTGGCGCCTGTATTCAGCGTCCTATTTGAGATCTTCCCTCTGATATCTAATAAATTTGCTAAATTTAGCATCTCTGAAACTGACAGGTTTTTATCTCCCCTAGAAAATCAGTTTCTTGCACAGGCTTCTGCACCGCAGTTAAAGGCAGCGCTATCCCTGCAGTTGCTCAGGCCAAGGCTGGGGGTCTTCATCCCTCATCCTGTGCGCAGGGAGATACTCGGCTCTGCTCTTAGGATGTGTGCAGAAGCAGTTCTTACCACCTGCACCACAACCTTTCCTCTCCGAGCCATGACAGTGTTTTTTTTGTTTGCTTGTTTGTTTGTTTGGCTTTTAGATGTATTTAGTACAGGGTCTCACTACGCAGCTCCGACTTGTTTTCAGCCTCCCCAGCGCTGGCATTATAGGCATGCACCCATGACCAGTCTCAGTGGCCAGCTCAGTGTGCCAGGGGTAGGGCTGATGCAGCGTGTGGGCCACGGGTCGAACCCTGGTCCCTGCACTTGCCTAAGCAGGTACTTAGTCCACTGAGCTATGTCACTGGCCTGAGAGTGGTTCTTTTAAAGATGTTGAATCAAATCCTGTCACTTCTCTCAAAATCTGTCAGTGAGGATCTGCTGTTGGATGTGGCCCAGTGACAGAGTGCACACTAAGCTTGCAAAGAAGGCAGGGTGTGAGGGGCCAGGGAGATGGCTCAGTAGAATAAGCACTTGCCTGGCAAGCGCATAGGCCTGAGTTCAAACCCCATCACCCTCCCCCCCCCC
>NDGN011367911.1:0-12342 GCA_002564285.1 Tympanoctomys barrerae | reverse complement strand
AACTGTGAGCTAAATAAACCTTTCCTTCCTTCATTTTGAGCATCGGGTATTTGTCCCAGCAACAAGTAAAAAGTAACTAAGATGCTGGGCTACAAAGTGAGCTCAAGACCAACCTGCACTGCATAGCGAGACCCTGTCTCAAAAAGACAAAAAATAATAATAATAAATAAATAAAAACAAAAATCAAGATGTGTAGCAAATATAGAAAAAAGGGAAAGGAATACTATTGGTAAATCAACCTCGAAAACATGCTAAGTGAAAAATACATACAGGATTACACATTATACAAGTCCATGCGTATAAAATGTCCAGAATAAGCAAATCTGTAGAGAAATTAGATTTGTGGTTTTCTGTGGCAGGAAGGCAAGAGGTGGATGGGAAATAGTGAGTAGGTGGAATAGGGTTTCTCTTTAATGAAAATCGGTTATGACGGTGGATACAAAACTCTGTACTAAAAACTAGTCACTGAATATTTTAAAGATATAGTATCTTTAAAATATAGTAATTATATAGTATGTGAATTTTTGTCTCAATAAAGCTTGTCTTTAAAAAATAGGCCAGATCTGCCCATCTACTGCATGGCTTTTCACCCTGATGTGGAGTAAGGGAGTCATCAGATCTTCTTGGCTAGTATCGCACTTTTTTTGTGACCCTGGGCATAAAATGATCCTTTCAGGATCATTTTCTTCTCCTTTAAGGGGAAGAAAGTGGGCTGAGACAAAGGGAGGTTTTTGTCAAAAATCACACAGTGAGTAAACAGCATAGATAAAGTTCACCCTTCAGCCCATCTGATGCCACGTCTATGTCCTTCCCATCCCTTGATTCTTCCATGCTTGTCACCACGTACTCTGTCCTAACTCAATGGCCTGGGCCTGCAGACTCTGGGCTTCTGTTCCCCTTATGCCAAGCGAGGAGTTTGACCCAGATGCCCTTCAGGAGTCATTTGGTTATGACTTTTCTGTTTTGTTTTGTTTTCTGGGACATGGTCTTGCTACGGAGCCCAGGCTGGCCTTGATCCTCTTGCCTCGGCTGCCTGAGTGCTGGAAGTTTGCTACCATCCCTGGGTGGATATGACATTTCATCCATCAGTGAAGAACTGATGCGGAAATACCAGCCTATCTGGGTTCTGTGCACTTGTGGCACCAGCACTGGGCCCAGGAGAAGGACATCCTGCCTCTCTGCACTCGTGCGGTAGCGCCCAGGAAAGGAGGAGGTGTGTGACACTGACTACACTTACCCATAATAGGATAACAGCAGGCAAGGGAAGCAACAAGCTAGAAAAAAATAACTGACGTTGTGATTCCACCTTGGATTCCTCAAGTACTCGGGGAAGGCAGGGAATAAACACCAGATTTCAAATTACTTTTCCGAAAAGGTCAAGAGAAATTGAAAGCCACTGCAGTCTCCTAACAACTGGTTTCTCTCTTGGAGAGCTGACAGGGTTTAAAAATATTTTACAAAGCAATCATCTGTAGGCAATCAAGAGACTCCTCACCCAGGTCAAGAAGCAGGGGCCGTTGAAATGTAGTGACAGACTTGTTTCAGGGGAAGGAGAAGGAACAAAACCACTGAGCGCGCCCTTGTAGCCTAACTTTGAAGAGCAAGTTTAAGAAAATAAACAAAGAAAAATAAGTCCCAAGTGTTCCCAAGTGGCCCAACTGGAGAAATCCTTTTCTTTGTTGGCTTAAGGGGTGAAGTGAAGGAGAGGATTTCCTTTTATTTTTGGACACCTGCTCTCTTTATTCCCCATGCCCTGCCACAACCAGTTTGTCACTAAGATCTGTACTGGCCTGTCCTGGAACTTTTTGAATGGACATTAGGGTAGTCTGGGGACTATCTTGCTGTCCTCAGAAAGACTGATGACAAGGGGCAGATGAGAGGTCCAGTAGCCCCATAGTCTCTTCCGTTGAACCTGAAGCACGTTTCAGTCAGGACAAGCTGCAATGTCTCACAGTAACAAGCAATCCCACAAATTTCGGGGACCTAACAGAAGTCTGCTTCTCAGGCGCACCTCGGATCCAGAACAGGGACTCTGGCATGGTCACAGGCTAGCAGAGACACCATAGCAACACAACTGGCCACCTTGGGTGGTAACAATGCAGACACCATGAATCATACAGGAGTTTTGAGTGTTTTCTGTTTGTGTGTTTGCTTGGGGTTTTCTTTATAGCTTGGGAACCACTCCAGGTCCCTGTGCATGCTGGGTCCAGGGACCAACTGTTATAAGGCAGCGGTGTGAGACTCGGATGCAGGGCAGATGGAGCAGCCCATGCACCTGCTCCACGGCAGGCGGGTGTAACACACACAGTGTTGCAGCTGCAAAAGGAGAGTGACTAAGAAGGCAACGTGGGGGAGCTGGAGTGTAGCTCAGGGACAAAGTGTGCACTGAGCAAGCATGAGGCTCTGGGCTCCCTCCCACTCACAGGAAGAAGGAAGATGAGGAAAGGGAGGAAGAGGAGACGTGAGAGGTGAACAAGAATCTTAGTCATTTAGCCCAAGTTCCTGAATTGAAAGTGGGAAGAGAAAGTGAAAGGATAGGACAAAGGAGAAAGGCTTGTTCCTGGGAGAAGATGTTTCTCACCTGTCTTCTCCAAGAAGCCAGGCTTGGCCAATTCCCTGATTCCTTTTTGTTGGTAGAGAATAGAGAGCACCATTCCCCCTTCCACTGCCCAGTCTAGGGTGATAGGTGTCCCAGGAGAGGGGACTTCCAAAGACCCAGCTTCGAGAGGACTGATGGTTTCGACCAACACAGATCAGGTCTGGGTGTCTCCTCCTGTCCCTTCCCTTCAATGCCAGTCTTGATGAATGAGACCAGGCCGAGTAGATCTAAGGACAAACAAAGTTACTTAGGATACCTTGCCCTTGTCCTGGCAACTAAACTACACGCGGGACCATTTCTGAGGATGGGTACTGTGACATAGCTGGCAGTTCTCCTGATGGCCATAGTGGACCACACCCTTTGGCCAATGAAACATTAGTAAGTATGAAAAGAAGCAAAGACCTAGAAAGCGCTCAATGCCTAAGTCACATCCTCTCCGCATGTTCCTCCAGGAAGCCAGATGACAAGCTATGAAGTAGCCCAAGCAGGACTACAAAATGATAACCCAAAAATGAGAGGTTCCCACCGCAGCTGGGCTCCCAACAGAGCCCTGACCTCAGCATGCCAAGGCACCAGAACTCCCCGGCAAAGCCCAGCCAACCCCTAAAATCAAGAGAAATAATATACTGCCATTGTTTTAAGCAACTCAGTTTTAGGGCCATCTGCTGTATACCAGCACATGGCATAATGGCTTCTTTTAGTTAAGGTACACGTACACCACACAAACTCATGCACCTGGACATGGTTTCTATGTGTCTCGGGCTCAGCTGACACCCAGAGACTACCCTCATTCCCACCCATTGTGCCTAAGTCCATGCTGGGAGCGCCACATGGAGACAAGTGAGAAAGGGACCTGGGGCCCAGGGACACGATGGCCCACTGAGAGGCCACATATCCATTAAGTGCCATGACAGGTGACACATAGGTGCTCAAGTTGGGCCTCTTGGCCACAGTGGTGAAGGCTGGCTTGTTCACCAGGTAGATGGAGTGGGGTGGGTGTGGGGGTCTTCTGGGCAGAAGGACCAGCATGCACTAAGGCAGAGTGTGAATGAGCCTGGTGCAGCTGGCCGCCTGCAAGAACCATGTTATGGCTGGAACAAATATATATAGTGAGTGTGCAGAGAGGAGACGGGGGAGGAAGCAGGGCCAAGTTATTCGGGGCCTTGCAAACCGGAAGGCAGCATGAGCTCATAGTGTCCCTGAGGGCTGGGAACCAGAGCTGGACAGGCTTACACTGGAATGTTCCTGTCACTCTGGGCTGGGTTGGGGGCAGCTGCAAGAGCCTGAATTGCACATTTGTTTATTCAAGACATTTTTACTGAACACCTCTGCACCAGGCCAGGCTGTTCTGGAGGTTGGGCACTGTTTAGGACACTGGGGATGGAGGGAAAGGGGTGAGCTAAAGATGTCTGAGAGGTGACTCCACAGCTGTGAGAGGTGGGTGGATGGAGGGGTCTTAGGAAATGGGAAGAGAAGACTCCAGTTTGGAGGACACTCGTGTTTGTGGAGACGTTGTAACCAAGAGGTCTAAAAGCCAGAGGAGCTCTCTCTTAGCCTGCATTTCCACTTATGTCATGGGATCACTGGCCTAGCAGTTGGGGTCCCTGCCTTCAGCTTTTCCTGGTCTATATTTCTTCTCTTCCCAGTGAGCCCTGGGGTGGGGTGAGAAGTGTGGGAAAGAGGGGTACACAAGAGAAGGCTTGAAAAGCCCTTGGCAATCTGCTTGTTCTGAGGAGGCAGGATAAAGGAGAAGGCACACCAGCACACCAGAGGAACCTCAAGGGAGATGGGGACATTGGACAGCTCCCAAACCTCCGCTGGATGCCTGGGGCCAGGGACTGACCCCCACCCTGCCCCACTTGGGCTGGTTTCTCTCCCTTCCAGGTCATTGTCCCTGCAGTTTCCTCTCCCAGTCCAAGTCCACTGATGTCCTCCCCAGAAGCCCCCTCCCACGTGGCCAGCCCTGAACTCTCACAGCATACTTGGCATGGGTCCCAATGTTGGCTTCCCCGCTGGCCTGCGAACTGGCTCCTTGCAAACATCCATTGTCTCTTGTACCTGTGGCTGGCACATGGGCAGCACACTAGGGCTAAGTACATAGCGTATAGGGCTCTGGGTTTCTGGGGTAGCAGGACGACATCTAGAAATGAAGGTCAAGTCTGGCCCGAAGGTCACACTCAAGTGGGTCAGGGCAGGAAGGGTTCACTTAAAGAAGGGCAGGTGTAGAGGGAGACTCAGTATTGTCCCAATGGGCAGGTGAGGGACACAAGTCTTGGCTGGTTATGCAGCCTGCCTGAGCTTACCCTATTAGCAGCAAAGTCTGAGTTCAAATTCAGCCAGCCTGAATCAATAGGCCACGTCTCCAGTCATCCATGCCATTCTGACCCCTTTGCATGCCCTCCTCTGGCTGGAGTCCACAGATTGACTCATCGGAAGCCAAATGTAATCCCAGCCCTCAGGAGGCTGAGTTAAGAGCGTTGCTGTGAGTTCAAGGTCAGCCTGCCCCCCCAAAAAAATTCCAATACCCCAGGCTGAGCCTCAAACCACAGCAGCGGAAGAATTAGAATATAGGGTGAAGGGAATCTTCAGCCAATGTGGGCTGGGGTCACAGTCCTAGATAGGGCCCCTCTGTACTGCCCAGACCTTGGCTTCCCATGGAAGACCCTCCCCCGAGGCCTCGTTCTTCCTTGGTTAAATGGAAGCAGCCATGCCTTAAATAGCTCTCTACATGAAAACACCAAAATAAAACACAAAGCGTCTTGCAAATGTGGGCTGCTGACACAGTATTCTTGGACCAACTGTTGCGAGTACCTAGTTCCTGCTTCACCTTATCCTTGTATTGTTCGGAGCATTTCAGACCTGCCAGGGGACCCCTGGCACCCTCTGAGGAGCAGACTTCAGGCTCCACCCGCCTACCTCCTGCGGGAGCTTCTAGGGCTCACCACTGCTTAGCTCTGGCCTCCAGCATTCCTAAGGATTCCTCTGTTTGCTCAGTCAGCCACGCTGCTGCCGACCTGTGCTGGCGTGTCACATACTAGGGCCCAGCTCCAGTAGAGGGGCTGCTGCTGTGGTGGGCCAAGCTGGGTCCTCTCCCCGCACTGAAGATCCAACAAGCTCTTCTTCTCCTCCTCGTCCTCGTCCTCCTCCTCCTCCTCTTCCTCCTCCTCTTCCTCCTCCTCCTCCTCTTCCTCCTCCTCCTCTGTTCAGTCCCCAGATCTTGCTTCCTCTCGGCTGTAACACACATGTGGGGCTCTGGGGACTGCCCATAGCTCTGGGGCCTGAGCCTGTGCCTGACTGTAAATCCTCAGTGCTTCCCTCTGCTGCCCCCTCCCCCAGGCACACAGGCTCTTCCTTTGGGGAACCCTCCAGGTGTTCTGCTGGAGGGAATCTGATTAGCGTGGCCTTGGGGGAATTCCGTTCCCTTCAATAAACATTTACAATCAGAGTTAGAGAGTGTGTACCAAGACTGGGCAAAAGGCAAATTTTGATCAGAGCTACAGCTGCCCTGGTTGGAGAGTTACAGCTTACAGATGAGAAACTCAGGGCTCTGTCATTCATTCATCCATTCATTCATTTATTTGTTCGTTCATTCATTCATTCATTCATTCATTCATTCATTACCTGGCCTCAAGAGTTGGGAAGGCAGTGACACTCATGCAGCAGGGATCACTGTCCTATGGGAGCCCAGGACAGAGTCATTCCTAGGGGCTGAGGGGACTACCAGAAGCCTGAGAGTATAGAGACCATCTAGATAACAGTGCCCTGGGAAGAGGAGTGGGGCAAGAACTCAGCAGACTGCGTCAGAGCCACGGCTCCCTGGCTTCTGCCCTCCCCCATAGTCGTGCTGGTTGCCCACAGGGCCCAGGACTGTCCTGGGCAATGCACGGGGGGCGGGGGAGAAGGGGGGGACAACGACGACGACGACGACGACGACGACGACGACGATGAATCCCCAGCCTTGCTATGAAAAGGCAATTTGTCCTGGAGACTTCATGGAGGAGGTGACACGAGAAGCTGGGCTTTGCAAGATGGGTAGGAGTTTACCAGTTGGGGGACAGCTGTCCCTGCAGGAGGAGTCTCCTCATGGAAGGTGACTAGCATTCAGCTTGGGAAATGGGACCTGAGGAAAGAGAAGGGAGGGGCATGGAAGGTGGCTGCATGGGGACTGGGAGATGTGGGCAGAGGGAGGAACTGGGAAGGGACTGTGCGCCGGCCTGGGCCTGCAGAGCGGGAAGCAGCTGCAGTAATTGAGGCTGGCGACGGCACCTCCATTCATCCCCAGCTCTGAAGCTGATTAGCAATTGTTCCTCCCGATTCTCGATTCTCAAGAGGCCAGGGGATTGCAGCGAGGGAGGGGCAGCCTGGAGGAGCTGTCAGACTTATGCAGAGGGATCCAGACTCAGCTCCGGGCCTCACACATCTACCAAGATCTCTAGCCTGGGAAGCTAGACAGTGGATGGGACAGTGGGAAGAAAAGGGTCCAGGGTCAGACCTGAGTTTGAGTTATGCCTGCAATAAACTTGCTATGTGGCCTCTGACAGGCTGCCTAACCTCTCTGGGTCTCAGGGTCCTGGTTAAGGCTGTGGTGGAAGTTGTAGGAGGCAACACTGACACAGAGGTCAGCAGATGGCAAGTGCTCAAGAACTGCGCAACTGACAAGATTTGGAACTCAACTCTATCTCTGTCTTCAAATCTCAGCAGGCTGAGCTGGAGCAGGAGAGCGTTGGTGGGGAAGAGGCACCTAGGGTGGCAGGGGCGAGCTCAGCCCCTGCACAAAGAAGAGAGAGGGCGAGGCTGCCCACCGCCTCCTGACCTACTCAGTTGCAGCAGCGGCCCTGGCAAGGTTTGAGCTGCTTTGGGCAAGCGCTGAGTCTGAGTGGTCCCACATTTGGACACCTCTCTCTACAGCATCTCCACCCCCACCCTGTCCCCACCCATCTCTGAATGTCCCTCTCCCTCTGTGTCTCCGTGTGCATCTCTCTCTGTTTCCAAAGCTCCCCTCGACTCCTCTTCCTCCTGAAGTTGCTCTGTGTGTCCCTGTGCCTGTTTCTGTCTTGCATTCTGTGTGTTTGTCTGTCTGCGTCTTTGTTTCTGTCTATTCCTGTTTCTTGGTTTCTGTTTTTCTCTCATTCTTTCTCTTGTTGCTCTCTGTCACCTTCTGTTCTGCCAGGGGAAAAGGATCAGAAGATTTCCACTTTCTCTACAGCGCTCCAGCCCAACACCCATGGTGGCCAAGGTGGCACCCCTGATGCTGAGGAAGGAGGCTCTTATCTCCTGCTCAGAAGACCTGGCCTTGGTGACAATGGCCATTCTCTGCTCAGTTCCACTCCCCCTCCACGAGCAGGGCACCCTTGGCTCCTCACCTGCCCTGCGGTGGCAATGAACTTAAACCCAGCGGCTACTCACTGCCCTTGCCCCCAGTGAGGCCATCCTCACTTAGTTCTTCCGCCAGTTTCAGTTCCAGTTCTGGTTCCAAGGCTGGGGCCTCTGTCCCATCATCCCACCCCCATCTCTGAGTGAGTTTCCGGCCTGCGCTCCCCACTCATGGGCTGTGTGTGCCCACACCTCCTCTCAGACCTGCCAACACCTGCTCCGTAGCTGCCCACCTCTGTGTGGCCCCACTGCACCCACAGGGCCCTCCTTCTCCACCCACACTGACCCCTGCTGTGTTGCCTGCGCCCCTTCCGCCTCACGTTCCTGTCCCCCACCACTTCTTCACCCACAAGGCCCAGCCCCAGGTTCCTCTTCACAGGAAAACTCACTCTGGCTGGTGTCCTGGTCTGTCTCTCTTTCATACCATTAGCTCCCTTGCAAGAGAACCTGTCTGCAGCCCCACCGGCCAGCAGCTCGGGGCAGTAGCTCAGTGCTGGGCTCTTTTCCTCTGCCTGCTCACTGGGGCACTGATCCCAGATCCCTGAGGGAGGAAGACATCTTTCCCATGGCTGCTGCCCAGCCAGCGGCCCTAGGCTCCTGTCTGGCTGGCAGCCATTTCACTCCTTTAGAGACATCCTGTATCTTCCAGAGTCCCCAGCATCAGAGCCTGGGGGACAAGAGTCACTCTTGTTGTGCAAATCCCCTAATGATGAGGCTTGAGGTGCAAGATGGAGGGGTGTGGTTGGTTGGGAATGGGAGACACATATATCCCATGAGCCTTTGCTCCCCGGAGGAACCTCCTCTCTAGTCTACTAGTCACCACAGAGAGGAAGGGGAAAGAGGCTGTGGGGAATGGCTGGGGCTGGGAGGTCACACAGCTGGGGTCCAATCTTGGCTCAGCCCCTGACTTTGGACTCTGTGACCTTTTTTGGTAAGTTTGTTTCTCCATTGTCCCATAAGGGGCTGGGATCCAAGGGCCTCTGTGACTTTCAAAGGGGCTCTGACACCCAGGTTATGAGAACTCCAAGGCCTGTGCTTTGGTGAGCATCAGATGTAAGCACCACCTTCTGCTTGCCCTGAGCCCCCATGCACAGGAGCTGGAATTCCCTGGGCCCACAGAGGAGACCCCAACGGTCCACAGAACCACAGCTTTGAAAGCTACCAATGGAGTCCCAAGGATCAAGCCAGCCCTGGTTGAGAACCACAGCCCTGAGGAGTCACTTGGCTTTCTTTGTCCTCCTTCTTCTTCTTTAGTAAGATGGGAATTAACAGTGTTAAGGAAGGCAGAGCGTGTCGCTAAGTGGTAGAACACATTGTCAGCATGCACAATGTCCTGGGTTCCATCCCTAGTGTACACACACACACACACACAGGCCCTACATAAAAATAGTGGTGAGGAAAATGCCAGCTTGTGTGTCTACTAAATATGGAAAACTGTTCTTAGTGTTTTGTGTTTTAATTCATCAAATCCTTTCCTGTGCCCTAAAAATAGCATTATTCTCCCCACTTTGACCATTGCCCCATTGCACAAGGTCATACGGTAAGAAGAGGCAGATTCTAGCAGGACCGCCTGGCTTGGACCCCAGGCCTGTAGCCTTTAGCCTACCCTGGGAGATAATTTCAGGTTTGAATAAAGCAATCCATGGGACCCTCCATGCAATCCCCAGGACCACAAAAAATAAAGTAAAAGAATGGTCAGGCCAGCCTCTGGCCCAAACATGGCTCTCTTTCTTCTTTCTTCCCACATGTCAAAGACAGCAAGTGACTACTCTGCCACTGCACTGGGCCCCAGTTGCCATATTTAGTCCTATGAGAAAGCCCTTGCCCCATACTTTAGAGGAAGAAGTGGAGTCAGAGAGGGGAAGGGACTGGCCCAGCATCTCCCCAGCCTGGCAGGACCACCTCTGGGAGGTAGGACACTGCTAAGGTGCAGCCCTCAGCAGGACCAGTGCCTGGTGACAGCCTCTCCTGCCTGTGACAGAAATATCAAGAGGCCCAGGCATGGTGATTCATACGTATGCTCCCAGCGCTCTTGAGGCTAAGATAGGAGGATCTCAGGTGGAGACTTTGAGCTATACAGCAAGACCTTATCTCAAACACAAAGAGGGAAAGAGACAAAAAGAACCAAAAAAAAAAAAAAAAAATGGAGAAAATGTCAGAAAAAAGGAGGTAAGCAAGTAGTGCTCGTAGGCAAGTGGTGAAGGTGAGTGTGCCCTCCCTTTGTATTAAACCCAACTTCCCAGGGCCTGCAGTTTGTAGAGTGCCGAAAAATAATTATGATCAGCTGCCAACACTGAGAAACACTTAACGCTGTGAAATTCCCCACTGAACTCTGTAGTGCTGCTGACGCGTCTGCGTGCTACCAGTCCCAGGCCCTGAACACTCAGGGCTACATTCTCCAAGATGGCACCCAAGATTTGGTCCACAGCTGTGGGTCCAAGAGAAGGGGACCTCTGCTTCTCCAGCCCCACTAAGCATGGGGCATATGGCCACCTTCTCCAAGCCACAGCCTGCCCTGGATACCTGGAGGTCTGGAGGAATGGCCGGAAGGAGCCAGCTGAGCTCTGAGCCAGGCATGTTCCGGTGGAGCTGCGTGCTCCCGTAGGTGCGCCTACGTCTTAAGCGCTCACCTGCCTGTGTGTACCCACACACGGACCTGTGCTCACGAGGGGAATTCTGCCTTTTACCTCTGTCTGCTCCTGACTAGCCATGCGCATGCCTAACAGACTTCCTACACTGACCCCACGCCTGGCCATATCCATGCGTCTGCATTTATGTGGCTGAGTACTTTCACCTTCCTGAACCCCGGTGCCCACACCTGTGCATGCAGTGGTCAGGGCCCGGCCCAGGCCTTTGAACTTTGCTGTATGCCAGGAGACCAAGTTACCACCATGGAGGAAGGCACCGACGGCAGAAGGCACAGCCACCAGAAGGCACACCTGCTCCAGCATCTGGGCACCAACAAGGCCGCCCCAGTGCAGGCCCTGGGGGTCAGCGGCCACGAGGACCCACACAGGTGCCACAGGTGAACCCAACTCCCAGAAGGATGGGGCTGCTTGAGGCTGACCCACCAGTGAGCCTGGAGGGAAGACAGGAACAGCTTGGGGACACTCCATGGGGTCCCCCGAGCCTGCAATATACATTCCCCTGGGGTCCCTAAAGTAGAGAAAGCTACACATAGGGAAGGACACCCCACAGTGTGGGTGTGTGTAGGTGACAAGAGGTTAGAAGAGAAACAAGGAGCCATTTCCTGTCTGAGGAGTCTCCACCTCCCCACCCCAGGACCAGGCCCCAGCATCTCCCTCTGTATCTGTGGGGTGCTTAGTTGTCGCTCCACCAGCTACAGGAGCAAGAGGGTCCCCTGGGAAATGGATGACCTGAGAACCAGCTCAGCCCTGCACGTGGGCTAGCGAGGAGTGAGTAGCTCTGAAGGTCTTGCCTTGGTAAAAAGAGGAAGAAATAGCTACTCGTGGACAGGAGGGGACGGGCATGGGGTGGCCTGTCCAAGGGAAGGCCACATGGCTACGGAGTCCTGAGATGACCCCTCGTATCCCCAAGCACAAACTTTGAAACCAGAACTCTATCAAGTCAGATCGTCCTCAGCTCAGTTCTTCTGGAGTCCCCCAGAGATTTAGGGGGAGCGCCTCCCCACAGTAAGAGCCACCTTCAGAGACCCTCAGTACAGACAGGTCTAGCCCACGCTCACAGGCCCACGCAGTCTTCGCATGTCTTGCTCACGTTCCGCGGCTGTGCCCTTCTCTGTGGGGCTGTCCTTCTGAAATGGGGGGAGGGGCACAAAATGAAGGGATCCTGAACAGAGCTCCGAGATCACAATGCTCACCTCCTCCCACCTTGCAGGGAAGGAAACTGAGACCCAGGGAGCCCAGGGATACATTGCAGGTGAAAACAGGACCTAGAAATACAGTCCTCAGACGCAGTGGCCCGACCTAAACCGGACCTGTTCTTCGGCTGCCCTCTGGTGGCTCGAGGAGGAGCTGCTACCCAGCCCCTGGCTGCTTCCCTACTTCAGGTACAGTACCAGTCTCCTTTCCTCCCTCCCAAGACAGTTCCACTCAACTCTGCACAGAGGCCCGATCTCCTCCGTTTCTCCGTGCGGAGAATCCTCAAGGGCAAAGGCCATCTGAGTGTCCCTACCCAAGGTTAACCCCCTTGGACGGGGGCTCCTGGAAAGCAACCCGCTGCGTGGTCATGGATTCCAGGGGTCGCCTGGCAGTCCCACTGCGCGGCTGGGCAACCTCCGTAGTCCCCCCTCCCTGGTCCCTCTGGGTTTCAACAAGACTAATCGCAGGGGCCGGGGAGATGGCTCAGTGGAATAAGCGCTTCCCTGGCAAATGCAAGGGTCTGAGTTC
>NDGN011367893.1:442-19076 GCA_002564285.1 Tympanoctomys barrerae | reverse complement strand
TGGTTTGAAACTGTCTCATTGCTATTTGTTTCTCAATAAAATTATGGAAAAAAAAAGAAATGATATAGGGCCAGCGAGATAGCTCAGCAAGCTAAAATGCCTGCTTAAGCAAGCACAGGGACCTCAGTTCGATTCCCAGCACCACATGCCACGCTAGCCCTGCCCCCAAGGCGGGCTGAGCTGGCCACAGAGTCGAGGCATGATGGCACACATCTGTAATCCCCTCACTGGGGAGGCTGAAAGCAGGAGGATCACCACAAATTCGAGCTGCATAGTGAGACCCTGCAACAACCAAATACAGAAAAATAAATAAAATAAAATAATATTTAATAAATGACACAAAATTTCATTGAACAAAGTAATAGGAAGTCAACAATAGTTGCTGTACTGCATAATGTTATTTTCAAATTAGTTGTTTAGGTTATCAGATAGAAACCTGCAAAACTGGTTAAAAAGAAAACAGAATGAAACAACAAAAAGAAAGTTATAAGAAATTAACAAGAAAAAAATGAGGATAAAAAAAAGTTAAGCATTAACTGCTTCTTTCAATAGAACAGCAGAAATCAGCAGTACAATTAGGCAAACTATCCTGCACATACACATAAATGTCTTTTTTCCTTCTTTCCTTTGTCCTTTTCTTCATCCTAGTTTTTCCTTCCCATTGAACAAATTCTTTCCGTTTGACAGTATCTACTGTACCTTTCAGATTTTATTTACTCTCTCAGGTTCTCATGAAATTTTTCATTAAAATTGTGCAACTGCGGTAATAGATCATTAAAAGCAACTGCACCTAGCCTTGGAGGGCTCCGGCACGGCTCTAGGCACGCAGGTCCGCTGAGTTCAAGAAACATAAATGAGCGCTCATTTGAGGGAGCAGTAGAGAAGTGTGAGGGACGAGGGGCACAAGATGCAAGCAGCGCAAACCCTGAGCTCCCTCAAAGAGCTTAGAAATCCAGTGTAGAATGTGGGTGCGTAAGCAGGCGGCTCTACCATCCTGGCACAAAACCAAAGAAAGTGTCAGAAGGTGACTGCGAAAACTCACGCCAGGCCTTTAGGCCAATACGCAAATTCAATGGAGGAATTCTTTCTTCTTTAAGCAAGAACTAATTCTACAGATGACAGTTCCTAAATAATGAGCCAGAGTCCAGTGCGTAAAAATGCGCATGGGGAGAAGAAAGTAAGTGATGAGAGCATCCATACCTAGGAGGAGGGTACACTGTGACATAGAAAACAGAAATGCTTGCAACTCAAAAAAAAAAAAAAAAAAAAAAAAAAAAAAAAAAAAAAAAGATAGCATGTGCTAGTAGAGAAAGAAAACCAGGCCACATGAGCTTTCAGGGAAGGAGAAATAGCACCCAGTAAGAAGCTTCATTAAGCACCACATAGCAGGTATTATCTGAGCCACGCTTTAAAAGATGCTAAGGTTGCTACAACCAAAGATAGGAAAGCAGAAAAAGAGAGGATCATAAATTGAGCAAATCTGTGATGACACTGCAGGACCCCTCGGGTTCTAAGTCTCTTGCCTTGGAGGATAAGTTACATGAAAGGAAATAGAGGGGGGAAAATGGGAAAGACAGCTGAGAATAGAAGGAAAAAAACTATTATTTTAATTTTTATTTTTATTTTTTATAATGTATTTAGAACAGGGTTTACAAGGTCTCACTGCACAGACGGGACTGGTAGTGATCCTCCTGTTTTTCAGCCTCCCAAGCACTGGGATTACAGGCACACACCTACCACACCTAGTCTCTATCTCCATCTCAGGGTGCCCCGGGGGGGCGGGACCGGCACTGCAAGGCATGCTGGGGATTAAACCCCAGTCCCTGTGTCTGCCAAAGCAGGTGCTTTGCTTTAATCCACTGAGCAATCTGGCAGGCCCATAGAACTATTTATTTAATGAGTATCATCCATGCTGCACATACTTGCTAGGTGTTTTATAAGGTTCATGTCATTGTATCTTTAGAACAATATATGAAATAATTATCACTCACACGTTAAAACAGGGAAATGAGTTACCCAGGACTTATATTGCTAATTAGAAGTAACAATAGCAGCTACCTTCCTGGAATGGTTACTAAACACCAGCACTGTGCCAGCTACTTTTTCACGTCCCCATTGGAAGTCTGTAAGCTATTTGCCATGGTCAGCCCCATCTTTCCAGATAAAGAAAATGGGCAGAGAGAAAGGGCTGAGATCTGGGAGTGAAAAATGGAGAATTCACAAGGGGCCCTCCTGGCTCCAAAGCCCTGGCTCTTTTGTACTTTCTCATTAGGGCATCAGAGAACTGGGAGGTGCCTGGGAGAGAGAGATGTGGGCCTTATTCAGTGAGCTGTAGAAGCTGCTCTGTTTTTCAAAGATGAGTCAAATCCGGCAACTAACCTCAAAGAGCTCACAGTCTGGTGGAGAAGCAAGATAAACAAACTCTCCCTTAGATCCTCATCCCATTGACCCCGTGCCCTAGACATCTCGCTGTCACCTGCCAACCTGGTGCTGTCTCAGAACAGAAAGCATCAAATAAAATCACATCTTGTTCCCTTTGCTTCACCTTCCCTGCCTTCCCTTCCCTTCCCTTCCCATGATCCCATTCTTACTCCTACTAAGATATTCCCTACCAGATGACTGAGAAAGTATCCCAGGGGAGACGTTCCCTTTCATTCTTTTGACAAAATGGAAGTTTCTTTCAAAGTTCCATAATGGCAGGGGAGCAATGACACAGGCTTGAGAGAAAAACAAAAACAAAAACAGAGAATGATAAAATTAGAAGAACCAGAGTCCTGGGCAAGAACACGAAAATTCAAACACTCATGATAAAATAATTTATACCAGCACCAGGAGGCAGGGCTGAAATGAATTTCCACACATCAGCCCAACCCCATTTCACTGCATCTTTCCCCCGTCACAATTCTGTCAGGGAGACGTTCGATGTGGAAGCAACTTCTTAGTTCCTGACCCGTGCATTCCTCAGCTTCACCAGCAAAGGCATGCCCTGAGCTACCCCGTCCCCAACACCAACACGGAAATGTTTCCTTTGCATCTTCTCCAAACTTCCTCTATTCAATATCACGTCATGGCTTCGCCTGCAATAACTAAATGATGGCACTAACAAGAAGAATTGCCAAGCTTCAGATCTCCTCCATAAGGAGGTTTTTCCTCTCACTAACCAAATCCTGGCTGGAAAGATTGCTTTTCTTGTTCCCAGGACTTCAAAGCATATCGACATCCAACTCGAATGAATGAAGTTATTTAATGACTGCAACTGGGAAGTCATGGTAGGCAGGGCTGGCCGGCAGGCTGAGATCTGAATGGAGCTTTTGCACGGCATCTTGTTAGTGGTTTGCAGGCCTCAGTGTGGACATCCAGACATCACTCAGCCTGGAAGGACCACTTTCAAAAGCGCATTAAGAACATAGAGTTCCTTCCAACATGGCTTACATAATAATTCCTCTATCATGTTTATCCACTTCAAGGGTGAAGTCATGTAGAAGCACAAAACTGCAGAGGTCTGTTCCAACTCTTTTGTTTAAAAATATAAACAAGTTGCTCAACACCTACACAACTACTGAGTGGTGGTGATGTTCGATTCCACTTTTGCCTTTTGTTTCCATTGGATGAGCAGCCACTGATTCAGTCCCTCTGTCTTTTTGCTTTTCGCTTTTTCATGTCTCCTCAGCTTTGGTTGTCACCAGGAAGGTCGGGTCCAAGTTCTAGGAATATGGTGGGGGAGGGAGAAGTAACACTAAGGTGATGGGGGGGTGGGAAGGAGGGAGGGAGGGAGGGAGAGAGGAAGAGAGGCAGAGAGACAGAGAAACAGAGAGAGAGGAAGGAAGGGAGAGGAAGGGAGGGAGGGTTGGAGGGAGGGAGTGAGAGAGGAAAAAGGGACAGAGAGATGAGAGAAGGGAAGGAGGAGAGAGAAAGAGAGGCAGAGAGACAGAGAAACAGAGAGAGAGGGAGGAAGGAAAGGAGAGGGAGGGAGGGGAGAGAAAGAGAGAGAGGAAGGGGGAGGGAGGGAGGCAGAGAGAGAAACAGAGAGAGAGAGGGAGGGAGGAAGAGAAAAGGAGGGTGGGAGAGAGAGTAGAGAAAGGAGAGAGACAGAGAGAGATGAGAGAGAGGGGAGGGAAGACAGAGAGAGAGATTGTGTCCATATGTCTTTGTGCTCTGTGGTATCACATCCCAGTCATTAGGGTGGGAACTTGACAGGTGCTGTCTTATTTAATCAACCCAGCAGTCTTCTAAATTGGTTTTTATAATCCCTAATCCTTAATTATGTCTGGGGATGCAGCTCAGTGAGAGCGTGTTTGCCTAAGTGGGCATTAGGACCTGAGTTTTATACTCAGAGCTAGAGTGCGAAGGGTATCATCCCCCGATTGTATCACTGAGCAATACAAGGCTCAGGAGCTTAACTAACTTGTTGAATATCATACAAAAAGTAGGTGAGGGAGTCAAAATGTATTCCTAGACTTTCTTATTCAAAAAGCCATTTCCCTTCGCCCCCAGGGTACTTGCCTTTTTCAGATCCCACTTTCCAAGTCCAATCTGGTTTAAGTGCTGACTTCTTCACAGAAGTTACTAGAAGCATGGAGAGAATATCAAGATAGAGTGAAGCTGGGAAAACTCATTCTATTTTATTTTTTATTCTGGTTTGGAAGAGCAGGCAAATAACAGGTGAAATAAATCCAGGCTGGAGGAGGAGAAGAATTTTAGGTCTGATTCCTGCAGCCTCTAAATTTTCTTCCAATTAAGCTATCAGCTAAAGTTAAAATTGCTTTAAGAAAAATTTACATTTTTAGTTAAAGAAGTACCCTTGAATGAGACATAAGTCCCACTGAGATACATATCTATGGCCAAAGGATTCCAAAAAGAGTATCTTAAAAGTCACCGGTTATTTTAACTTCTTTTAATAATTAATGCTTTACCATTACTGTGTTGTCTTCAATTTTCTTCACTTACTGTTGTTCTACCTGCTCTAAAGGAACTTCTGACAACTTCTATCTGTGTCCTTAAGTTCTGTGTGCTGAGACCTGCTAACAAAGCTCCCATCCTCTCCCTTTCTTTCCTGTCCTCGCAGATTACAAACATACTCCCTCTCTGCCTCCAGCTCACAGGGATACTGCCTCATCCATGTCCCTTACCTATCCCAGCTCTAAGACTCCAGCTCCTACCCATCATCAATAGCTCTCTCAGTTCCTATAGGTTACTTGGCTCCATCCCACAGTGTCGGTTGTCAGAGTACAGGGAGGCAAGCTTTTATTTCAGTGAATTTGAATAATGAAATGAGACCACAAGGAAGTGGCAAAATGCAAAATGACAGTAGAACAGAATAAAAGGTATCTTCCTATCTAACTGGGACCAAGTACTCTAAGAAGTTTGGGAGAAATTCCCCAAAATTCATCTTCAGTGCATCTCATCCAAAAAAAAAAAAAGTAATAGCTAGCATGTGATAAGTAAACACGCAGTCTTTTTTTTTTTCCCCTGTATTTTAGTACAGGGTCCACAGGGTGTTCAGGGTCTCACTACATAGATTAATCTGCCTGTGTTCAGTCTCCCAAACCCTGGGATTACAGGCACACACCACTATGCCCAGTCTCAATTGCTATCTCAGTGCACCCCCCAGGGGTGGGGCCGACACAGCCCACTGGGGATCAAACCTGGGCAGCTGCACTCTGCCGAAGCAGGTGCTTTTAGTCCACTGAGCTATCTGGCTGGCCCTATATACAGCCCTTTCTAACATCATCTTTTTTTTTTTTAAATTTTAAAGAGTGGAAGCAAAAACAAAAACAGAAACAGAGTAATATACAGTAACACATATGACACAGAATTTCAAAACAAGACTAAAAAATCAACAATGGTTGTTGTATTACATATTTTTATCATCAAATTTGTTACTCACATTCACAGATAGAGGTGTGCAAGATTGTACCTCTCATCTTGTTTTTCTAAATGTGTACTGTTCCTAATGTTTTATTACTTATCAATACTCTCTCCTTTAAAATAAACTCCCTTTAAAATAAACCAAAAAGAAAAGGAAAAGTGAAAAAGTTGTTTTATTGAAAGCAAGCATTAATGTTTAGTTATTTGTTCTAAATTTATTTCTAGCCAAGATTGGAGGCAGCATCCACGCTCTGCTTTGAGTTAAAGGGGTATTTTATAAAGTAAGCCTACATTTCCATTTTTACTGGAGGTCTCAGTAACTGCAGAAAATTGGCTTTATAGGCACTGGGAGAAGACATCCTTCATACGCCATGACCCATTTAGAACTGGTGTTAAATAACAGTCAGCAACTATGAGTTCATAGGTTGGGATGAAACTTGGTGATTCCTGAAGCAAGCTGAAAGGTTTTTGGAAAGTAACATATTTGAGCTGGAGCACATTTTGGAAGACAGTGTAGTGTGCAGAATACTGAATAAAGAAATGAGAGGCTCGGGATGACAGATTCTAACTTTCCTCTGTGCTTAACTGGTAATATGTAGGTAAATCTTTGGGGGTTTTTTGTATTTTTTAGGACAGGCTCTATAGGGTCTCACTACGCAGATCAGATTTATAGTGATTCTCCTGTTTTTAGCCTCCCAAGCGCTGAGATTACATGCGTCCACCAATACGGCCAGTCTGAATCACCATCTCAGCACACCCCGGGGGCAAGGCCAGCACAGCACGCCAGGGATCGAACCCTGGCCACTGGGCTCTGCTTAAACAGGTGCTTTTAATCCATTGAGCTATCTGGCTGGCCCTATTGTGCTATTTTAAGTGGTATTGAAGAAATTATCATTTTAAATATGTGTACTGTTGTACAATGATGTCCTTATTCCTGAGGCCTTAAGGAACCCTGTGGACACAATCACAGAATTACTTAAGCAGATGGCAGGATCTTGGGGTACCAACCAGTGATTTCAGCCATTCTCTTTACATCAAACACCCCTGTGTTAGAATCCTGCCTTTGCCACCCTGTTCCTGTGTGACTGTGGATAAATTACTGAACCTCTTTGAGTCTCCATTTTCTTATAGATGTTATGTGTAGTTACACTCAGTTTGCAGGATTAGTGTAAGAAGTAAGCAACACAATGCATAAAAAGTGATTATCAGAGTAGATAGGATATAGCAAGTACATATTCTTTACACACAGTAATCCTACTTGATATCTGCATAATTCTTATTTGATATTTGCTGTCTGTGTTAGTCAGCTTCCCATCACTGTAACAACATGCTTGGGATGATAAACTTATAAAGAGAAAAGGTCAGAGATGGCTCACAGTTGTGGTAGTTCCAGTCCCTAAACTGTTCCACCTCCTCTCAATGGCACCATCCTTAGGACCAAGCTTTAACACATGGGCCTCACTATGACATTATCCAAACTCGCATGATCTTTAAAAAAAAAAAGTGAAGGTTTTAATAAGAAAAATGATGAATGAAATAATCTTTGTAAGATGAACATAAAAATCCCAGCTGTTCCCACCCAGGAGTTCTATTCCCTTCAATTTCCCTTCCCTTTCTGCCCATGACTCCCTAAGTGTTCTTCTGAGTCTGAGTTTGCCAAAACTTTATGTTTACTTAGTTCAGCTAAGACAAGTTAAGAAAAAGAATCAGGCACTCTGTGCCTAGGGATGTATGTGAATTAAGGAATTGGACATGCAGAGTCTGCTCAAGTAGCTTTTTTTAAAAAAATAATAAGATCTTATTACGGTCACACTGTCCCAAAAAGTTGGCCAAGTTTCTGTCTCTCAATCTATCATCCTTTGATGTCCTAGAAAGTGACTTCTGATTTTATCTTCAAGACTGCTGCCTCCTAACTCGTTTCCCATTTGCTTTTCTCCTTTACTGGCAAGGGTTAGAGTTTTGGTGCTCTCAGTAGAAAAATAATATGAACTCACAAAACCAACATTCTGTAAAAAAGCTGAATCTCATGGAACAGGCAAAAAAAAAAAAAAAAAAAAGACTGGAGCCAGGAAAATTCCTGAAAGAGACAAACGCCTACCCATCCAAAAAAAGAGAGAAAGCAGGGACAAGCAAGGGCAGGGAGAAGAGGTAGGTTTGCAGAAAAATATGTTAAAATTATTCCCTAAATGTTTCTTTTAACACAGAAACACTATATAGAAAAGGATGTCTAACTTCTTTGGTATATCTTCCAGTAAATATACTTTTCTGAGAAATATCTCCCCACATGAATTCCTAGCAGGAGGAAATTCATGGCTCTGCCAGGCCTCCCTTTCTGCAATCTCTTCTTGAATTCAGAGCTCTCTGAGCTTGTTCTCAATGCTTTTCTCAGTGCTCTGGAAGCAGAAATGCTTTCCAAGCAGCCCCAGGAAAGATCAGCCCAGTGAAAAAGCATACCACCCGGTCTCCTCCCAGATTGAACCAAGTTTTAAGTTAGAGGCACCACAAATAAATCTGTATTCTAAGAGCACAGATAATACAGAAGCGTAGGGGCCAGGGAGATGGCTCAGTAGAATAAGCACTTGCCTGGCAAGCACAGGGGCTTGAGTTCAATCCCCAGTTCCTCAAAAAAAAAAAAATAATAATAATAATAACAATACAGAAGAGTAGAACCTATATCTGTATTTCTCTCCATTAAATTTCCAACTTGCAGTTGTCACAAAGTAGGTGCTTGGTATGTTGAATGGACGGATGGATGGATGGATGGATGGATGGATGGATGGATGGATGGATGGCTAAAACAGATGGATAAGTCTACTTTGAGCACTGGCAAAGGTGGTCATGTTTCTGTTTTCCTCTTTAGAGCAAGTGGCATAAGATCATAAAGTTCTCTGTGACGACATCTGAGGACATTCCTATAAAATTTGAAAAACTAAGCAATCAATCTTATCACCCTCTCATAAGTTTGCTATCACTGTGGCAGTGTCCTCACTCATTCTCCTTACTAAGTAATACTTTTCTTCAGTTAAGAGCAGCTTGCTTTGTAAATATCTTTCACAACTCTCCTAAACCCTAGTACAGGGTGGAGCCTTATGTATCTAATCTTCACAACATATCCTAATTAAGAAAACACAAACTGGCAGCCAAAATTAAATTTTTGATTCTAATACTTCATTGTAATTTCCAAATGATGTTTAGAATCTCAGACTTACTCATAATCAAAGTAATGTTTATTTATCTTTTCTCATAGCTCACTTTTTTTTTTTTGGTGGAAACAGGAATTGAACTCAGGCCCTTGCACTTGCCAGGGAATCACTTATTCTACTGAGTCATCTCTCCAGCCTCATAGCTGATTTTTAATGTCCAACATGCTAAAGTTATCTCAAAGATTTTCATTCTATAACTCAAACTGTACTTCAAATTTACTCAGCAAACCAAATCTTCAAGTCTCTTCATTTCTCCCCATCATTTTTCTTCCTAGCTTCACTCTTCTCTTCTATCTTTATTCCATGAGTCCACTTTGGCCCTTTCCAATGTATAGCCCATCCTTGCATCTTGAAGTGCTCCAAGTGCTTTTTATAAAAACAAGGAACTGACTTAGTGCTAGAGATACAGCTCAGCAGTAGAGCACTTACCCAGCATGCATGATGCCCCAGGTATGATTCCCAGCATTGCAGAACAACAACAATGTAGCCTACTAAGACCCTATCTCAAAAGGTTTCTGTTGTGTTTTTCTAAAAAAAAAAAAAAAAAAAAAATTAAATGTCCAGAGAGGTAGCTTAGTGCAAAGGCCTTGGGTTTAATCCACAATACTAAGAGGAAGAGGGGAAGGGGGAAAGAGATGGAGAAGAGGGGGAGTGAAATCACATGTTTACATGTGGAAAAGGAGAGGTAGTTTTTGAAAAAAGTATTAGGATGTGAATGACCTACTCATTTTAAGGGTGAGGTACTGAACCTGACCTTGGATTATATTAACTAAGCTAACTATATACATAATGCTTAGTTAGTTGGTCCTCAATCACGCAATGTAGTAAACTGGCTCCTGCCTTTTAAACTATTTATTGATAATGTAATAATTTGGGTGATTTATATGGAGAAAAGGCACAGAGAAACAACCCTAGAATTTATGATTTAAAGAGAGACACAAGCACCAATGTTCTTAGTGGGAAATTATGATGGTTGAGTTTGTCATAAACATATAAACATACCTTGTCTTCCTTTGAGGTCTTTTTAAGATTTTATCACAAAGGATCTTCCAGATTCCAGTTGACCTAGGGCATTTTAATAAAGAATCCTTCAGTATTTGTAAAACCCCTTTATAGGGCAGGAAGTTGAAAGAAAACTCTATCTCCATCAGACATAAACAAGGAACCATCAGACTCCAGCTAGATGTTTACCACTGTTCCCTGAAATCAGGGGTAGAAAGTACAGCCAGGCATGGCATCACATGCTTATAATCCCAGCACTTGGGACACTGAGGCAGGAGGATTCCTGCAAATTCAAGGTTGGCCTGAACTACATAGCCAGAACACGTCTTAAAAAAAACTGGCTGGACAGCCCACCCGCAGTCCAGGCCCTGGGTTGATCTACCCAGGAATCAGAGGTCCCAAGGTTGTCGATCCTCTGCAGTCTGCTACTTACATTGAGAATCAAGTCTGTCTGTAAAGACTTTTGCATTCCCAAGCAACAGAGCTGTATGTGCTGGAATAGGTTTTCTGACTGCCCAGGAAGAGTGGGAGATCTTTACAGGTAACCAGAGGCACCAGGATGAAGTCATCCTGTGAGAAAAGAACAGCTCTCTGGGGCCTTGGTGTACAGTGAAGATGCACGTTTCTGAAAGCCTGTGTGCGAGGATGCTACGGGCATAGTCTGGAGCTCTGGCTCCCTCCTCAGGGAAGGGTGTTGTCTGCACCTCCCACAGAGCACCCAGCACAGCACCTGGCAGCTCATGTGCCACTCACTTGGAACCTATTGAATTTGTGAATTAGCAAGACAAAACCTCCTAGCATGACAGTGCCCTCTTCTCCTTTCCCTTCCCCATTAAGAATATCAGTCTGAGAAATCACCAGGGTATAGTCCTGACTAATGTCACAAAACCAGAGGAGAAAGTTACCAGGAGGCTGGCCAAGTGATATAATGGAAGGGGCCAGGGGACAAATTTGCCAGAGATGTATATCACCAGACAAATGCTTCATTCGTTTATGAATGACCATCCAACCGCACTGCAGAGATATCTACAGTGCAGCCAGCACAAGCAGGGCTGTGTTTCCTTCCCCAACACCTGTCCTCCATCCATGCGGGAGCAGACAGAACATCACTATGGCTCTGCCTGTGGAGCAAACCCGAAAGGCTCTTGAGCAAGGCCAGGAGGTTAGAGCAGGGAAGAAAGTAGAATGTCAAACCTGTGCTGTGGCAACTCCCCTTTCTGTGGACTTTTGCCCAGCTCTAGCCAAACACAGGGTGGCCACAACTTCTATGCCCAGGCAACACCCTGATGTAGCGCAGTCAGATCCAGGCATGAGGGAAGGCTGCCCACTCAGTAGATAATATCTGGAAGGAATGAATATTTGGGAAGAGTCCCAGGGCCAGCTGGGTGCCAACCAGTCCCCACCTTTTCCAGCCCCCTCCCACTGGTTCCTCCCCTTTCAGCTGCTCTGGTTCTTATAAAAACTCAGCCTTTCCCTAACAGCCTGTAGGAGCCTCTCCCTACTGCTGCCTGCCAAGACACAAGACCCACCCCGGGACCCTCAAGCAGCCATGAGGAGCCTGCTCCTTCTCACCATCCTGGCTGTCCTGGCCGTGCTGACTCTGTGCTACGGTGAGAAACCCTGCACCCCGTAGTCCCTCTCTCTGGTTTGCTTTTCTCCCTCTAACTTCCATTCACTGTTGCTGTTCCTCCCCCTCCTCCTCCTCCTCCTCCTTTCTCTGTGAACATCTCAGAGTGTATGAGTTTAACTCTTCCTGGTCTCTGTGGACATGGATCTCTTCCATTCAGTCTAGTCCATGCTCTAAATATTTAGATGTTTATAAGCAGCTTAACAGGCTAGTCCTTGTGAAGGTAAATCTCGTTACATCTACCAACAGCAATTTCAGGAGGAAGACACCAAATTTCCAGCCCTGCACTCTTAGTTTTAAGGATATTTATTGTTTAGACTTTGATATCAGTGGATTATAGCTATTTCACAAATCATTTGCTATTTTGAGAAAGACTTTTAAGTTTTCATGGGAAGCATGAAGTAGAATTCTTTCTGGGGACAGGATAATGTTATAAATTGCTTCAGGGAATTAATTTTAAAACAAAGTGGATTTTTTTTCTTTTTTCAAGAATTTCAGAAGTTTTATTTTAAAGCATTCCTGGATTCAATTTCATAACTTCTGTTGTCAAAAAAAAAAGTATCTATGGCATTCATATGTTGTTAAGCCTGCATTTGTTCAAATGTTACAAAAGGAAATTTGAAGCTACATTTTTTCTATGATTCTCCTCTTATACTTCCATTATCCAGGCATTTTAGCTGTTTTTAAGCCTAAATTCCATGATCAACCCCAAATATTATGTTCTCACCCTTGAAGATATACACAAATTCTCTGTTCAAGAGGATCTGACTTTGCCATCTCCCTTCCAACTTCCCGAGCAAACTCGCTTGCTCACCTTTGCAGCCTCTTGGTCTCGAATGTACCTGCTGTGCTCACGAGCAATACAAGGCGAGGGGCCTCACTGTGACATCCTCTCTGTGCTGGCCTCATACCCAGGGAGTGAGGTGGGGACTGGTTTCTGTGGCTGCCAACTGAACGTGAATTCTGAAGAGGCTTTGGAAGCCCTCTTAGGAACCCGTCCTGGTCCAGCCTGGCCGAGCGCTGGAATCCTCTGCCTAGAAAGGCCTACCTGTTTCCTTACCCTCTGTAGTTTCCTTGACCTTACTCACAAACGGGCTCCAAATAATGGACAGAAAAAAAGGCTCCCTGGAGATTTCTGGACGGCACTGAAAATGTTGGTTGTACTTGTCTGAAGACCTCTCAGATGCTAGAAAACTTTAACCAAGATTTGTCACTGCCTCCTTTGCCAAATCAGATAAATACAGAAAAATTTATACAAAACCCTCCTAAGTCCCACATGCTTGAAGTGTGTCATAATACAATTTCCAAATGTGCTCTTCACACTTGACCCTTTTCCTCTCTTTCCACCCCTGTATTTAGACTCTAGCAGCATGTGAAAACAAAACAAATAACCTACATAATGAATCTTATTTTTTTTAATTCCAGAATCTCACGAAAGCATGGAATCCTATGAAATTAGTAAGTGAATATTTGGCTTCCTTATTTCAATCTCTGGCATGGAAGAACCTCTCCCTATTTGAAAATAAACATGGTGGCAAGACATGTAACAGAAAGGGCCTGTTTTTGGAAAACTAATGTCCATGGAAAAGTTGCCAAATAAGAAATGTTTAAAGTTTGCAGCAGTCTCCTATGACATTTAAAATACCTTCAACATACTTAGGAGCCATAAAGTCTCATGTAGGAATCTGAAGCTGGCACCACACCAGCCGCATAAATGGAAAAGCAGCAGTAATCATACATGGCAAAGACCAGAAGGACAGCCCACAAGAGCTGGAGACCGCAGGCATCAGCAAATGGAAAGCCATGGCGCATCTAGACTTACAGGGTTCCGGTACATTGACAGGCAGCTTAGCACGCTTATTTTTAACATGTACCTTATCTTTGTAGTTTTGAAACTGTTCATGTACTAGCCATCTAAATTATGCTTTATAAGTTCTCAAGACAGAGAGAATTTCTCCTCAGATAAACTAAACCGAGCTGAGTAGGAATGACTACAATTGTGAAAAGCAAAGCGATTGCCTGGAGATTAAAAACAAACAAAAATTGCCATTGCCCAGGGATGCATCTCTAAGACAGAAATGGGTTATTCATTTCCTTTCATAGGCGAATTATAAAATCTGCTTTATCTCACACTTTGATTTTTGCTTGTCTCTAGTTACATAAAACACAGCAAATTAATGAGCTTTTAAGTACATTTGCGCAAGGGAACTGTCACTGAAATGTTTTCAGCTGCTGTTTCCCTAAAATGGCACTTTACTTGTTTTCTGTTTTAAGGTCCCTTCCTCAACAGAAGAAATGCTAACACCTTTATGTCCCCGCAGCAGAGATGGCGCGCTAAAGCCCAGGAGAGGTGGGTGACAGAACTTGACCTTGGGTTCGTGGGGGGGAGGGGGTCTCCCCCTGTGATGTCCCAGATCTGAATGGACTGAGAAACGGGTTTCATAGATGGTTTCCAACTGTGTCTCAAAAGCAAAGAATTTCAAAGTAGAGTACAGAAAGCATCCGACTATTTAGAAAACTCTTGCAAAAGACTCAAAAAGCAGAGGGAGGAAGGAAGGAAGGAAAGGATAGAGGAAGAAAACATCTGTTTACATTAAAACCGAACCAAAAAATTGCATTTACCTTCTCTGTCTGTTCTTCCAGCATCCCTTGATATTGGCAGGAAGACTCTCTCCAGTATTTCTTTAGGCTTCCTTTCTTCTTCTCTTCTTTTTCCTTCTCCTTTCTTTCTGTACGTCTCATTGTTGGCCTCTCTCTCTCCACTTTCCAGGGTCCGAGAACGCAGCAAGCCTGCCTACGAGCTCAATCGGGAAGCCTGTGATGACTACAAGCTTTGCGAACGTTATGCCATGCTTTATGGATACAACGCTGCCTACAATCGCTACTTCCGGCAGCGCCGAGGGGCCCAATGAGAAGGGGGATAAAACCTCTTTTGCTCCAGAATCTGAAGCCTGGTTTTGCATCCCTCTTGCAGTAGCATTACTCAAATATGTAGGCACAGTACGATGCTTGTTTCTTCCATAATATCTTGCCTGGGTGCCCCTCCTCCTTCCTGCTCCCAGATTGTTAAGTAATGAAAGTGCAATGTGTTAAGGTGTGTGGTTATACATAATAAACTCCTGGTTTGATACTTTCATCTTGTGAATGTGATTTCTTCAGGAAAAATTATCAGATACTTAAATTATGGCCCATCTAACCCAGAATAGGACATTCTGTTAATTGGTACTGAGTGTTGATTAGAAGCAAGAAATGTAAAAGGCACTTGTCCGGTCATCCAAGGATGATGAAGCTTTTAGAGCTTTAAAGATGATACTAACAGCTCAGCTGACTAAGTGCCTACTTTGGCAAGTGCAAGGACCATGGTTCTATCCCCAAAATCCTGCATGCCATGCCGGCCCTGCCCCCAGCGTGTGCTGAGCCTGTGACTAAGTCCAGGTATGGTAGCACACACCTGTAATTCTAGCGCTGGAAAAGCTGAACGACAGGAGGATCATTACGAGTCTGAGCTGCATAGTGAGACGCTATACCAAACAATAAATGAAAAGGAAAAAAAAAAAAAAATACCAACAGCCTGCTGCAGCAGGTGTCCCACAGGACCCCACACCACTGCACTTTTTTTTATGTTGAGTGACTGTTTCCTATAAAGTGCTTTCCTGAATTTTCAAGTTGTAAGTGTGGCAATTATGGAAATCACTTGCTCCTTCTCTCTTGCATATTAAACATATCAAGTAAAAAATGGCTACAGTATCAAGGTAATCTGGTAGAAGCTAAAATGAAAATTAAAAAAGAAAAAACAAAAAACAAAGGGCAAGATAACAGACTTAAACCTAACCACATTAATAGTCACGTTACGTGTAAATAAGCTAAACAATTCATATTTTTCATCTACACATATATGTTCCACCATACATTCTTATTATTTCTGCTTCATTCTTCCAGTTGTTTTTCTGAAAGCTTTAGATAATAGGAAAAATACTGCATGTATGTGTTCATGTAATTTCGATTTCTAGTACACTTCTTTCATTGTATGTACATTCAGATATTCTTTTTGAAGTTTTTTAAATTTTGTATTTTTATTGGTACATATACCTGTAACACACAGCTAGGAAAGTGATTGATGGATTTATGCATAAGGTCACTCATTCCAAAAATGAACACCTAGTTAGTTAGTTAGTTAGTTAGTTAGCTAGTTAGTTAGAGTCAGGGTCTTGCTATGTAGTTCAGCCTACCTTTGAATCCACTATACAGTCCTGGCTGACCTCAGACTTTTCTTGGTGACCCTTCTGCCTCAGCCGTCTGAGTGCAGGGACTCCGAGCACGCATCACCACCTCAGCTGAACACTCAGTCTTTCTCAGCTCCAGTCTCTCAGTGACATAGGGGTCTCCAGGTTTGTGTTCCTTGAAGTCAAAGAACAAATTCTAAGGAGCAATGAAGGTTAAGAGTACAAAAAAATATTGAATAAAAAGAGTATGGAAAAGGACTGGGGACTAGGAATAGTTCTCAGAGATGGAGGACAGGGGAAGGATTGCCTCAGATTTCCATCTACTGCTAGTTCCCTCCTGCTTGAAGAACTTGCTTTAACATTTCTTCTGGTCTATATCTGGGGGATTCTTCATTTTCCTCCTTTTTATTGATATGGAATATAAAATAGTTACACTCATTTGGAGATATTGACACATACCTACCATACTTTAGCACTTTTTAATCCTACTCACCGCTACATTCACCCTCTACCTTGGCCCTGATAATCTTCCTCATCTCCAAAGCTCTATATTTTACTATTCTGAAATTCTTGTGCAAGAGAAACCATGCAGTGTTTAACTTTCTTTATCTATTTTACTTCACTTAACCTTCAAACTTCAGATCCTTCCATTTTTCTGCATTTGACATGAATTAATTCTTTTGGCTAAAGGATTATTTTGTAGTCTATGTTTTAAAAATATGTTCACTGCATAAATCAAATTTTACATAACCCCAGCTTTTGCTTTAAATTCTTTTAGCATATCACTGCATTGTCTCCTGGGTTCCATTATTTCTGATCTAAAATCTATTTTTGGCTGGGTGAGATGACACACACTTATGATCCCAGCACTCAGAACGCTGAGGCAGGAAGATCAACAACAGTTCGAGGCCAACCTGGCCTACATAGTGAGTTCAAGGTGAGCCCACAATACAAAGAGAGACCCTTGTCCCAGAAGAATCAATCAATCAATCAATGCTATTGCCATTTGTGTCTTTGTTCCCCTGTACATATTGTGTCTACTGTCTCTGGCTCCTCCTAAGATTTTTCCTTTCATCATTGGTTTTATCAAATAGATTATAAGGTGCCTTTGTGGGGTTGTTTTTTCTTGTTTTTGAGATTCATTGAACTTCCGCTATTATCCCTTTCCTATTCCTTTTCTCTTTTGGAGGCTCCAGAGCTATGAATACTTGGCCAGTTACAGTAATTCCATAACTCCTTAACATTATTTCCATTTTTAAAATTGTTTTCTCTTTCTGGGTTTCAATTTTGAGATTTTCCACTATTGTATCATCATGTTCACTAACTTCTTTGGCAATATCACTGTATTATTAATCTTGTCTGGTTGTTTCTCATCTTAGGTATTTTGGTTCTTATTCACTAAAGGTTTGATTTGGGTGTGCTACTGTCCTCCTTGTTTCTATTTACCTTCTAAAATACTTTTGGTATGGTAGTCAGAACAATTTTAGTGTTCTCATCTTCTATTATCTGTAAATTCTAGATTAGGCTTGATTTATTCTATTTTTATGGATCAAAACGTTCTGCCTCGCTGAATTCTTTGCATGTTTTACTTGATGCCAAGCAGTGAAAGTTTCATGTTTTTGCACTGGACATGTTGGTATTTCTGTAAGCATTCTTTAAGTTTTGCTCTTGGCTGAAATTAAATTCCTTGGGGAAAGTGTGGCTCCTTGAAGTTTTGTTTTTCAAGTGGGACTGAGGCCATACTTTAACCTAGGAATTTCTCCACACTAACGTAAGACCCTTCTGGATACTGCACCTAAGGCCTCTGATTGAGTGGAAAGAGACCACCTGGACCTGAGTTTGAGCCTGAAGTGTTCTTCTATTCATCTCATATGACTATTTCACTCTGTGAATGTGCCAACCAGTCTCCTGTGCTATGAGGGTGCCCTCCAGAGATACCCAGTGGTGCTTCTCTACAGTTACTATTCCCATATGTTACCTGAGGACTATACCCACTGTTGCCTCCCAAGATTCCCAATTCCATCTCAACTCAAAATGTCTCCCTGAGCCAAGGTCTGAAAACTCTCTTAAGACAAAACACAAGGGTCATCAGAGGACTCACTGATTATTTCTCTGCTCACTGGGGGAGCCAGCTTTATTTGATTGATGTCCAGTGTCTTGCAAACCATTTTTCCATGTCCTGTCTGTCTCTTTAGTTGTTTCTGGAGGAAGAGTAAATCCCACCCTTGAGACTCTTTCCTGGCTAAAGACCTATTAAGTCAGGCAGAACTTCTTCAAATGGTCATCTCAGTTTCAAAGTTTCCCCCAAAAATTGGCTGAAACATTTATGGCGAGTACACTCAACAGTTCAAATGCTCACTCTGCTTATCTCTACTCTCAACCCCTCCTATGTTATTCTGGAATAAACCATCCACATACTCTGCTCTGAGCCTTAGAGTCTTCATGCCAGAAAAACAAACCTCTGACAGCCTCACGTGGTACGGAGTAGGGGCAACACGTTCTCCTTTAGACCTCTTGCTTTCTAATCACCCAGCATGAGATTTACACCACTTGAGTTGGCAAAGAGTTCATCAGTAAACTAACTCATCCCTGCAGTTCACAGTTCAGAGTAAGAAACTGCATCTCCCTAGAGTAAGTAAGCCTATCCTCTTAGGACATATATTTGCCCTGGCCTCACAAAATCTAAGGAGATAGAGGCAAACATCTTGTAT
>NDGN011367887.1:0-16041 GCA_002564285.1 Tympanoctomys barrerae | reverse complement strand
ATATTACTGAGGAATTGTGCAGGTGTACACCCCAAAATTCAAATATTTATAAAATATTTATATCAGCTTGAAGATCTTGTAAATCATCATGGGGAAAAGATGTATCAAAATAAATGGAAGTGGCTTCAGAAACAAACTTAAGTCCATTTCGGTTAAATAAATTGTTTGAAGAAAAAAAAGTTGCATTCTGTTAACATATCCAAAGTCTTCTAGTTCCTACTGGCTTGGGGATCCAGCACTGCAGTTTCATTTGCATGACCTGATGCACTCCCTCATACAGGAGCCCTCCAGCTTCCCAAAGTCTGTCTCCGCTGTAGTCTTGAGCGCCTAGGTAACAAGGCTTCCTGTTAGCTCATTAACGAGTTCACTACTTCCGGTGCATCCTGCTCAGTACACAGCAATTTAGAAGCTCCGTATTTTCCAGCACCATAAGTTCTCCTCAGATTTCTACTGGGGACTGACATGCTGCCACTGACCTTCTTGTAGGGTCACAAATGACTTTTGTTATGGTTTGCTTTGATAATCTCTATTTTTCTTGTCAAAATAATGCTTATCTCATCAAATAAATTTCTCTTGTTTCCAGTTTTTCAGTTCAGATGGGGTTATGTTTGGTAGGATTTATCCAGGACTGGAGTGTTCTTTGTGAAAGGTCTTAAATATTGAATTCTATTGCTTATATAAATATATGGGGCAATTAAGATTTTTATATGTCTTATTGGCTTCATTTGTATTTTTTAAAGAATCCATCCATTCATTGAATTCCTTGAAATTCAATATATTCCTTGAAATTCAATAGCATACCCTTGTTGAAATTTCTTCCTATAATCTTATTGTCTGTAGGATTTATAGAGTTGGTTTTCCTTTTAGAATATTGGTAGTCTGTATCTTTGGAGGATTTTTGTTTTGTTTTTTGTTGTTGTTTGTTTTCTTTCATTGATTAGTCTAGCTAGAGATTTATTTTATAAGTTTGGTCAATCTTTTTAAAGAACTAGCTTTTGGGTTCATTGATTTTTCTCTACTGTTTAATTTCTATTTTGTTGATTTTCACTCTTTGGTTTACCTCCTTCTATTTATATTTGGCTTAATCCCTTCCCCCAAGCCTTTTAGATTTAAATTAGATAATTACTATGACCTTATTTTTCTTTCTAACATAAGCATTTAAAGCTATAACTTCTCTCTGAGCACTGCTTTAGCTGCATGGCACAAGTCTGATGCACAATGCTTTAATTTTTCATTCAATTCAAAACATTTTCAAATTATCCTTGTTATTGCTTTTTGGACTCATAAGTTACTTAGATGTACATTGTTTAATTTCCACGTATTTGGGGAGTTTCTAGATTTCTTTGTGTTTATTTATTTATTTAGACACAGGATCTTGCTGTGCAGTTCAGTCAGGCTTTGAACTCAGTATGTAGCCCAGGCTGGCCTTGAACTCATAGAAATCTTCCTACCTCCGCCTTTTGACTGCTAGAATTAGAGGCATCACCACCATGCCCAGCTTTTGTATCAGTTTCTAGTTGAATTGTGTTTTCTTTAGAAATTGTACCCTATGTGATTCGATCTTTCTACATGTATGGACACAGTGTTATATCTCAACATCTGGTCTATCTTGTTCCATGTGTATTTCTCCTGTTCTTAGGTAGCAGTTTTTGCAAATAACAAAAAGGTCAGATTGGCTGAGAGTGCTACTTGGATCATCCACGTTACCACTTACTTTCTTACAGTTTGTTCTAACAATCACTGAATGAGGAATGTTGAAATCTAACTACACTTGAGAATTGTCTATTTCTCCTCTCATTTTTTGTCAGTTTTTTTTTTCAAATTTTGAAGCTTTGTTTTTTGGGGTGCATTTAGGATACACATTTATTATGTCTTCTTAATGAATTAATACTTTCATCTTTGTGTATAATTTTAAGATTTCTTCTTTGGAAATCTATTTTATCTGATATTAACCAACTCACTCTACCTTTTTTCTGGTTTGCATGACATATCTTTTTTTTTTTGCATCCTTTCAGCTGTAGTATCTTTTTTTATATTTAAAGTGGATTTCAGATAGACATGATAATTTAGTCTTGCTTTTGGAATTGCATAAGAATCACCGCTTTTCAAATATAATGTTTAAACTATATACCTAAGTAATTATTAATGTTTTTATTGAATTCTACTATCTTGTTTGTTTTCTCTTTTTCCCATTTAGTATTTGTATCCTTTATTTTCTTTTCCCAATTCTATTTGGAATAGTATTTTTTTATTATTCCATTAATACTGTTGGTTTATTACTAATCACTATTTTCTAGTGCTCTTTCTAAAGTTTATGGTATGCAAAGTCTATCTCCAAATAATACTGTATCTCTTTATTTACAACATAGAAACTTCATGATAGTATTTGGGGGGGGTGCTGAGGGATTGAACTCAGGGCCTTGTGCTTGTCAGGCAGGTGCTTATGCCTTTGAGCTATCTCCCAGCCTGGATAGTAAATTTTTATTTCCTTTTCCCTATTCTTTTTAAAAATTGTATGTACTTGATACAGAATCTCACTATGCAGTTCAGACGTGTAGCTCTCCTCCTGTTTTCAGCCTCCCCAGCCCTGGCATACGTCACCATGCCCAGACTCTTTTTCCTATTCTTTGTGCTGTGATTGCCATGCATTATGCTTCTACATGTTAACCTCTACAGTATGTTGTAGTATCTTCCATTAAACAGTTTCTTTTTAAAGAGATTTAAAGGTAATGAAAAGGTATCTTATATCTCCTCATCTATTTGCTCTTCCTAATGTGCCTTATTCATGAGTGTATCTCCACATTCCCATCTGATCTCATTTTCCTTTTGCCCAAAGAACTTTCTTTAATATTTATTATTCTGGCAACAAATTCTCTTTTCCTGTTTATCTAGGAGAGCCCCTATTTTACCTATATTTTTGAAGTCTTTCACTGGAGGTAGAATTTTATGTTGATGAGGGTGGGTGGGTGGTCATTTCAGGTGCCACTCCATAGTCTTTGGGTTTGTTTCTGCAGGGAAGTTTGTGGATGTTTGTATATGTGTTCACTAGTGTGTAATTTGTTTTATTACTCTGCTTTTAATAATTTTCTCTAAGATTTGATTGCAATGTACCATTTGGTTTTATCTTTATCCAAATAAGATTAATGGAGTTTTTCAGTTCTGTGGCCTTATAAAATTTGAGAAAAAATTGATAGTTATTTCTTCAAATATTTTCCTGTCCCCTATACTTTTCTGAGGCTTTTGTACATAAATACTAAATTTAATATTTTTCCCATAGATCAGTAAACCCTGTTAACATTTTTCATTCTTTTTTTTCCCCTATCATTCAATTTAGAGTTTCTATTGCTATGCCTTCACATTCCCTGGTGTTTTCTCCTGTGATGTTTAACTTACTGTTAATCCCATTCAGTGAATATTTTAAGACATTGTGTTTTTTAGAAGTTCCATTTATATCCTCATTATGTTCATGTTTTTCTTTAAATTCTTTAGCATATTCATAACAACTGTTTTACAGTTTTTGTCAGCTAATTCAATCACTTCCAGTTTTATCTTTAGTGACATATTCTGATTGTGGGTCACATTGTACTGTACCTCAGATTGTTTAGTAATGTTCTTATTGCATCCTGAATATTGTCAGTGTTAGATTACTGCATTCTGAATTTTGTTGTGGTACTTTAAGGGGTGTGAAATTTTACTCTGGCAGGCTGGTAGGTTACTTATAAATCAGCTTGATCCTTCCAAAGTTGTATCATGGCTAAGTCTAAATTAGACTTTTACAGGTAGTTTAAGCCTATTATTAAGCAACCCTTTCTGGAGTTTCCATTGGGATATTCTGGATATTTATGAGGCCTCTCTATCCTGAAAGACTAGAACTCTGAATTATCATAGCCCCTTGTGGATTCTGGGCATTGTTCAGCTTATAACCCTGCAGTCATTCTTTGCCTAGCTTTGGGTAGCTTAGGATCCAACAACAGACTTGAGGGAACTTTCATGTAGATATCTAGAGCTGCTTCTCTGTCAGTTATTTTCTGAAAATGACAGCTACTCCTGCATCCTTCTTTTTTAATGCTTATGTCTTCAAATCAGCAAGATTTCATCCTCTGTTCATTGAACCATGATATATAAACACTTGCAGAAAAAATTCTGGAGTAATTATAGGGCTTACTTTACTTATTCTCCTTTTCTCAGGGGTCACAATTCTGCACTGCCTGTTTTCCAATGTTTGCAAACAGTTATTTCATACCTTTATTCTAGTTTTCAGCTTGTTTGTAATTGGAGGAAAGTTTGATCTCAGCTCTCTATCACATCCCTAAGAGGAGTTCCATTGTTACCTTCCAGGCATCCATAGAACGTGAACATGGGTTTGCTTGTTAAGGATCCTGATTCTCACTATGCATCAATCACAGTATGCTGGAGATCTTGTGGTAGCAAATAGCTCTTCTCTTTGAGATTACTGTAATAGCTTTCTAAATATCTAATGTCTCTAATTTCAGTTTTATTCTGTACTATTACCAGAGTAATATTTCTAAAATATTGATCAAATTGCATGGTACCAAGTGCAAAGTATAGCATAATTCTTTTATGCTATACTTTGATAGAGGAATTCCCAAAGATATACTGCTATTTTCTCACCTTTAAAAACCATATTTTCAGAAAAGTAGTTAAGTTTCTAATTACGGTTTGCATGTTCTCCACAAGATTTAGATTAGAAAAATAACAGAGAATGAGCCAAAAGGCAAGTCCCAATAATAGACACCACACTGTCCTACGTATGGCATCTCTTTCTGATTACTATGATTTTCTTTCCAAGTCACATTCCTTGCATTTGATTTTTTTATCCCTAATGCGAAGCCACCTAAGATTTGGGGCAGAGAGGTTGTTAGCGCAAGATGGCCTATCATCTCACACACACGGCCAGTTGCAGCTCAGCCCCTGCAGTGAGCACAGCTTGAGTTCTCTCCTTAGAGACCCTTCAGCTTCTGTTAATGTTGATCCCTCCTCTCCCAACTGAAATATGTAGAAGTTTCCAAGTCCTACTCAGGCTCCAATTGGAATTTTCTCCACCATAAACCAAGATGTGTTTCTGTGCCTAATTTCCTATTCACCTGAATTATACTTGGCCTGATTAAAATCGTGGTCTCTGATTTCTGTTTGCATTCATTTTCCTGACACATTTTTGCGTATCACTTTACTTTTAATCTGTTTTCCTAACTTTGCTTTAGTTGATTGTTTTCTAACATTTATGGTTGAATTTTATTTTTAATACAGTCTGAGATTCTTTATATTTAATAAAGGAATTTAATGCCTTTAAACACCATGCTATAAATATTTTGTCTTTTATTAGTCTTCCTGTTATAACTTCCCCTCTTTTTCTTTTTACCTGTCTATTGATAGATGTATTCTTTGAATTTATCTTCTCTAAAGCACTAAAAGATAAATATTGGCTAATCCTAGTAACAATCTTGACATTTCTCAGAAATATTTTTCAATTTAAATTCTCCTCATTGTCAGAATCAAGTGTGGTTTGGAATATTTTGAGATCTTTTCACTTAAGATGAAACTCCTTTATCATTGCTTTTAAAAACCTAGAGTTTTAGAAATAGATTATTTTGATATTATTCTTATCTTACACTATGTAAAAACATTTTTCAAGGTAGGTGTTAGAAAGTTGGAGAATAATTAGACTTTCAACCATTATTTAGGCTCACCTACATCATTCTAGGTGCATTATTTTCTTCTAGATCTTTTGCACTGTGATTCTCCTTACTTGAGCCTTGAATTTCATCACATCTGACTCATTTGTGGGACATATTCAGATGGATTTTGCTTAGCAATTGTGGTATAGTGTTTGCATTCTCATTATTTGCTTTTTCTTTGCTAACAGAACTACGATTTTGTTAAATGAGAAAAAAACTATACAAAGTCAAAACCACCCAAGTCTTCCACTTTTCTTTGCAGATGGGATGACCAATAAAAGAAGTGTAAGACTTGTAGACACAGTTCCTAAAGGTAACTCTTCAAAGAGACTGATTCTGTTAATTTTTTTTTTGGCAGAACCGAGGATTGAACTCAGAGCCTTGCCCTTGCCAGGCAAGCGCTTATTCTACTAAGCCATCTCCCCGGCCCCAACTGATTCTGTTAAGAAGTACATCTTTTTGCCTTTCCCTCTACTTCTTTCCTCTTCCCTGTAATGGGAAGACAGCAGCTCAGCAGGCATCTTGTGACCAAGATGTGATGTTGAAGCCACACTAAGGATGGTGGAATAGAAATATGGAAGGAACCTGGATCCCTGATGATGCTGTTATGCTGCTAGCCCTGAATTATTTATTGCTAAATTTTATGTTACATGAGAGTAAAATAAACACCCCTCTTGATTAGGCTACTTTTGGGTTTTGGCCCTGTTATTAACAACCAAACGTAATTCCCAGGTTTGCAACAATGGTAAAGAAATTCCATGTTGAGGCAACAGCAACAGCAAAGACACAAAGGTGTGAACATATGGGAAGCTTGGGAAATAATAAAATATCTAAGGTGGCTGGAATCCGGACTATGCGGCAGTGTAGGAGTATAGACACTGTTGAAGAAGTAGGTAGGAAATCTATTCCTTTCTTAGAAGCAGGATAAAATCCAAACCCCTTTATCTGACATTTAGAGCCCTTCGCCATCTGGTGCCCACTCTTGCAGTCTTAGCGGCCACTTCTCATGGCCATGGAATTCCAGAGACATATGGAATCACTTGTGTAGCTAGAATTCACAGATTTTTTCACCTTTGTGCTGGCTTTCCCCCTTTTCCACCTCCCGGTCTAATGGGTGCCCAGCGTTTTAGACAAAGCCCAAGATTATCCCTGCCCCTCACCCCGAGTGTGGTTTCAGTGTTTCCCCTCAGGCTTCCCATGGCTTTCTTTCACTATTTCTATAGGAGATTTTATACTCTGGGACCTACCTTGTTTGCCACTACTTTGAGAACACAAGATTCTAAGAAGTAAACTCTTATATTTAATTAATCTGTAGTGGCAGAGTGCCTACTACATACCAAAGGCTGGATTAAAGATTGGGTGATTGAATGGGATGGAAAGATTTGAGTGCTGGTTAAGGGATTCAGGCTCACCTGTGAAGTACAGGAGGGAGCAGAGAGAAACAGGAGGCATATAATCGGACTTCTGTTCCCACAGTCAGTATGAAAGAGGGACTGGAAACCAGGGAAAGCCCAGAAGTGGGGAAACTTGTCAGCTCCTAGCGAGGGTTGCTGCCCTGTCCTGAAATGGTTAAAGTGGCCATACACATGCCTCTGCAGAGGAGAAATTTCCCTGTCCTTGCCTAAGTGAATGGCTGGGATTAAAGTGACAGCCCACCTTAGTGATGGCGGCATAATTGGTTGTTCAGCTCTGTCCTTGTCAGAGCCTGACAGTTCCGCAGATGCCCTGCTCGGCTCTCCAAAGGTTAGCCTCAGCTGGTGCGGCTGTTCATTAATCATTCCTCCCTGACAGGCCTCGGTGCAGCCCACAGATGCCACGCCAGCCCCCACAGTCCCCACCCCACCTAGCCAGGCTGGAGGCAGCCTGAGCTCCCTGAAGGTCTGGTCTCCACATGGGGAGATAAGCACTTGGTGTCCCCGCCACCCCACTTGCTGCCACTGCTGAGCTACAAGCACTGATAAAGAAATTTCTCTGGATTTTTCCTTCTAGGTCTGAATCACCCTAGAAGCTCTCCAGAGATCCTTAACTTCATCTGTGCCTCCCCTCTACCCTCACAGAAGCTTCTTACTGAGACAGGCCAACCCTGGCCCAAAAGCTCCAGGAAGACAAGATGGCCAACAATTCTGGGCTGCTCATGCTGAGAAGATGCTGAACTTGGGATTCTGGGCCTGAACTCTGGACAGAATGTGTATCACCTCCAAGCTGCAACTTCTACACTGTACTGTAACGGATGCTCTGAACCAAAACTTATGGGTCAAAACAAGGCACATATCTTTGTGCATGGGCTGGTTTTATGGTCAGAATATTAGAGAAAAGGCTACCCTTCTGGTTCTTAGGGGTAGAGTAAGCAAGAAGCAGTCAGAGGAATCTGGTCCCCTGAAGTTCAAAAGAACCAGCCCACTTTCTTCCTTTTTTCCTTTCTCTTCCAAAAGTAACACAATGGATGGAGGATGGCTGGAATTCTGAGCAGATAAGTGAGGTTGAAGGAAAGATCGAGAGATCCCCAGAGTGGGGGGAGAGTGGAGAGAGCTTGAGTTGGGAGAGAGTAGAAGTGGAAGTTTGAGTAAGAAAAAATGTGGTCAGAGTGGAAAATGAGGATAGAGTTGGGATGATAAGGTTGGACTTTTCTTTTAGAAAAATCCTTTGCCCACCTCAGAGTGAAAAATGCCTCTCTGAGCATCTGTTCTCAGGTTCCAAAATCTTCAGGACCTCCTTCCACTTTTCTTTCCCTTTTTAGATTTTCCTAGTTGTCCCTAGTTTTTCCCTAATTGTGATACCATGCCTCACTTCTCCTTTTCTTCTTTTCTTCCTGTTTGATACCCCCCAAAAGCTCAGATTTTGTTCCCCAGCCAACTAGATCCAGGACTGGAAATTTCTTCACTTACCCAGCCTTGCTTCAAGAGCACGAGCATGTCTCCGAGCCCCTGGACTGCTCCGGGGCTGCCAGTTAGTATGTGCACAATGCAAGAGTCATCATTTCCCCCCATTGATTAGCTGTCCACCCACAAAGTTTCCAAAGGAGCAAACAAGGACATGGCGAGATTAGCATTCAGCTAACCTTCTGGACTCCAACCTACAAACACCTGCATTTCCACACCCCCAAATCCTGCACACAGTCAACTGTATAGGCTACAGCTTTTCACACTCAGACCCAGATAAAGAAAAGACCTTTCCCAAGTGGTTCCCTATGACAATTAGCACCTCCCCAAGTTTACCTGGTATCTTACCTTGTATATGTTTCTGTTTCGTCTTCCCTCTAACTTCTTGAGGAAGATAAGACTATTCTTATTTTACTTTTGAGAAAATTGAGGCTTAGAAAGGACAAATGACTTGTCCAATAGCTAAGAGCAGATAGCTGGCCTACTGGCCCCTTAATCTTGGAATCCCAGTTCCTTGAGTTTATAAATCTTATAGCCTTCCTTTTCATGTTGTTGCTTCTAGTGGGTTTCCTGATGCTTGAGGCTAGGGCTTCTTAATAGTGTACTACTGACATTGTAGGGCAGGTACTTCTTTGTGGAGGTCATCATACTGTGGATTGTAGGATGCTTAGCAACATTTCTGACCTCCAAGCTCTATACGCAATAGCCTTCTGTTCGACACCAAAAGTGTCTCCAGCTGTTCCCAGATGTCCTTCCTAGTGGGGAAGCGAGTACAAAATCATCTGTAGCTGAGAATGCTGCTTTATAATCTTGCAATCTTTAAATGTTATCTGCCTGAGGTGACAGGTTATTGTCCATGCAATGGACAGAAGTTCCTCACTAGGTCAGAAGTTAAAGAATGTAGCAAAGTCAGATATCTTCAAATGACAGTGCTTGGCAGGAAAGCATGAGACAGGAATGTGCTGGAGTGTACCTCTGTAACAGAGTGGTCCCCAGCATCCTCATAATAACAAGAAAAAGCATCCTCATAATAACAAAAATTAAAACACAACATAAAAAGAGCATTTTGATCAGAAATCCAGGACACATACATATAGGCTTATATCAGGAAGCTGAGCCAACTCTCTCTCTTTTCATCTGTCCATCAGTCTTTTTATCCTCTGATTCATCCGTTCATCCTAGTTTCTTCTACTCAGTCTGCAGCTGTTCCCTGATATAAACTGTGTGAAGGCACCATGTGGAGAGCACTGTTTCCCATGAGTCCTCCCCACGGTGCAGTGGAAGGAAGTGAGAGCCTCAGCCTGCCACAGCAGCCTACGTGCACTGGGTAAGTCACAGAGTTTCAGTTCCCTCAAGCCAAGGATTCTGAGTTCCTTGCAGAGTCCTAATGAGGACTTGGATGCTGGAAAGTGCTTTCTGCACTGTACAAATGTTAGCTATCATTACAGACTGTTGGACAAGGACGAAAACACCTGTACTATCACACAGTGAGTATTAATGAATGCAATTTTTCAAAACGGGCAAAGGATTTGAACAAGGACTTCACAGAAAAAGACATACAAACCGACACATGATACACAGAGATATTCAAACTCCTTAATATTTAGAGAAATGGAAACTAAAGCAATACAATGTCATTTGTTACCTAGTGGACTGTTAAAAATGCAAAATATTTGCATTTAATATCTAAAAGCTGGTGTGATTGTGAGGAAGTAGGCCAAAGTTCACCAATGAACTGTATTACTACATCCACATGGAAGGTAATCTAATCACACAATAGTCTTTGACCTAGACTTCATGCATCTGTAGCGTTTTCCTACAGAAATGAAAGCACAACTATAAAAAATGGGTACAAAGATAACAGAATGTGGGCCAGGGAGATGGCTCAGTAGAATAAGCACTTGCCTGGCAGGCACAAGGGCCTGAGTTCAATCCCGATTCTGCCTAAAAGATAATAAATAAATAAAAATAAGATAACAGGATGTGAAACAACAAGGAAAAGGTTTTAAAAATATGGAACATTACGAACCCATCAAAGTGAATGAGATCCACATGAATTTTCATACAGGAATATCTATCTATATTACTAAGCTTAAAAACAGAAAATTGTATTTGTATTCCTATGATTTCATTTAAAAAATTAGAAGAAGCTTCTTTAATGTGTGCGTGTGCATGAATGACATACTGGTGTGAGCCTCAAGAGAGGCAGTGGAGAATGTAGAGGAAATAAAACACTAGTTACTCAAGGGGACGCAGCAGAGAGGGAGCCACTAAAGAGGCCAAGTGGGGAAAATAGTAGTCTTTCTCTTGTACACTTCTGTATATTTTGGCTTACTCTAATGAGCATTTCAATCTTGGAATGGGGAAGGATTAAGGTCAGAATGAAGGAACAGGAGAAATGAGGGAATTCAGAGCAGGTGGTTTCTCTTCCTTGGAGAAAAGTAGCTGGGCTGGCTTTGAAAGAGTCAGTAGACCCAGGACCTTCAGAAATCAGGGCCAGGAGAGTTGGGGCTGTGCTTGGGGATGGGAACTCCAAATCTGAGACCATGAATAAGCCGACCCATGTACAGGGAAGCCAGAGGGCATTGTCAGCCCCAACAGGGCTGTGCTTAGTCCCAGACAATGAGTGACTGCCCAGTGACTATTGATGGTGGGCCTCAGAAACAAGAATGAGGCGATACCATACTCATCCTAATTTGGTAGAGGCCACATAGTCAATGAATTTTAACCACAGAATTTCTAGCTTTCTGATTTCCCCACCTGGCAAGTCCTCAAGGAGCCTTTTCTGCATCCCCCATTGCTGCTAGAGGAGAGAAGAAAAGAAATCACAAAGCCAGGTGGAAACCCTTCCTACTTTGTCTTTAGTATTAAAGCAATGCAAAGGTGATGAATTAGGCAAATTGGTCGATGTCAAGTTGTATCCATCAAAATGATTCAGGGCCTGGAATGAATAATAGTAATGGGGAATAGCTGTTACTAAGAGTAACCAAATTAGCATTATTGAAAAAGACAGAGGAAAAGCAGGCAGCCAGTAGACACCCAAGCCCTGTGTCTGTTGCCCAGATTCCACATTCCAGCTTCTGCATGGAGCCCACCCTGGCTGGGGGGCCACTCCCCACCAGCAGCATTCCACGTAGACTTGAAGCTTTAACAAGAACAAAGAATGTTCACATCCATTTCTCTTTTGATTTCATCCTAAGCAGGTTGGTGTTGTCAATTCACTGCTAGGGACACTCAACATCATGGAAATGACATGGCCTGCCAGGTGTCGCAGTCACATAGCTGGAGTGTTGTGAGTATTCTCTCACTGTGACAAAACACCTGAGGAAATAAACTTAAAAGGAGGAATGGTTTATTTTGGTTCAAGGTTTCAGGGTTTATTGTAGTTCAGTCCATGGTTGCTTGGCCCTGATGCTGTAGACCTGTGACAGCACAGTGCATCTAGCTGCAGTGAGGGGTGGAGAAAGATTGTTCTCTTCATGGCATCTGAAGCAAAGTGGAAGAGGCTGGGGCCCAAATTTTCCAAGGGACAGCCCCAATAACTTAACTTCTTCCACCAGGCTTCACTTCCTCAAGGTTGTACCACCTACCTCCCAAGAGCACCATGGGCTGGTGTTCAAGCCTTTAGCATATGGACCTTGGGGGATATTTAATGTCCAATCATAACTGGTAGCACAATATAGTGTCTGTCTCAGGATACTTGACTCTTACCCCAAGATCAAGTCCCTATACATTCTGCAGAACTTTGATATACATATATATTTTCCTCTCCAGCAATGAACAATGCAAAGTAGAACTAGGTTGCTGCATGGAAGGGAAAAGAAAAAAAAACTTAAAACAAAAACTCTATGGGGAGCTTACAGTTCCGTAGACCCTCCCCATAGTCCCTGCCCAAGGTACCTGGAGAAGCTGTACATGATTAGGGGGCTTGATCTCTTCTGGTCTCTTGAATTTAAGGGACCCTGCCTGCTCTGTCCTGGGTGACCCCAACACGACCCATCATATCTGGATGACCCAAGACAGCCCCTGAGCTGAAAAGGCTGTTGGTGTACACAGCCACAAAAGATGACTGGACAGGTTCTTTCTGTATAAGCAACTTGAATAGGAAATCAGAAAGAGGATGCCAGTTTCCAGCGGAGCCACAGTGTGAAGCTGGGCACATTCATTTTGTTGTAACAAACAGTGACTCTCTAGGTGACTTCAAACCACATAAACTTATTGCCTCCTAGTTCTGGTGGCTGGAAACCCAAAAGCTAAGTGTCGACAGGTTAAGTTACCTCGGAGGGCTCTAGGGAAGGCTCTCCTCTTGCTTCCTGGCCGCTGGTGGCTGCTGGTGGCCCTTGACATTCTTTGGCTTGCTCCTGCCTCGCTCCTGTTTGTGCCCTCCATCTTCACAGAGTTATCTTTGCTCTGGGTATTTGTCTTAACTACTTTCCTCATCACTGAGACACAGTGCTCAACATCTGAAGATTAAAGGAGGGGTTCATTTTAGTTCTCAGTCATAGCCCAAGGCTAGGAGGCATGGTAGAAGGGGAACACAGAGGAGAGAGCCCATGGCATGGAAAATAGGAAGCAGTGAGTGAACAAGATGAGGGAGGGAAGTAGACCCCGCCAGGCCATGCCCTGGGGACCACCTCCACCAGCCAGGCTGTACCTCCCAACATCACACATCCATGCCCTTTCATCTCCCAAAAGCCACACCTATGAGCTCATGAGGCTTTGGGGGACATTTATATAGAAATAATAACAGTGTCCGGGGTGCCTCTGTGTCTTTTCTTGGAAAGACACCATCGATTGACTTTAGAACCCAGTCACATCCAGTATGACCTCATTTTAAATTGAATGTACCTGCAGAAACCCTATTTTTAAAATAAGTTCTCATGTACAGGTACTTGAGTTGAAACTGCAGTATATCTTGTAGGGGAACACAGTTCAAACCACAATCCTGGGCCATTAGGAGGCAAGAGAATAGGGTGTGGCAGAGTGGCTGGGGAAGTAGATGCGACTTGCTCACTACAAAATCCCAATTTAAACAGAACAGTTCCCAAAACCCTGTATGGAGACTTCTTGAGAAAACTCAAGTAGTTCTTGTTATGATGATCCAGACCTGGCATCAGTCCCAGGAGAGGGGGATCCAAGGGGACAATTGACATTGAATTCGCCACTGCTGTGTTCTCTTGCAGCAGCCTGCTCTTCTGCTTATTTTCCTAGGCCCAAACTCAATCCGCAGAGCCTGTTTCTTTTCCTACCTTTAATTTATGTAAACTTATCACCTTTTGTATTTGTCTTGACCAGTTCTTTGTTTGGAAAAGAAAGAACCTCAAAACTCTCTCTAGAAGGAGACTCCAGCCCCCTCAAACCTGGCAACAATTAATAGCATGGAAGAGACAGAAGTAGTGGCACATGCACATGATCCCAGCACTCTGGAGGCTGAGACAAGAGGATCACCATGAATTCAAGAGCAGTCTGGACTACATAGTGAATTTGAGGATAGCCTAAACTGCATAGCGAGACCTTTTCTCATGATGATGATGATGATGATGATGATGATGATGATGATGATGATGATAAGAAAAGAAGAAGAAGAAGAAGAAGAAGAAGAAGAAGAAGACGAAGAAGAGGAGGAGGAGGAGGAGAAGGAGGAGGAGGAGGAGGAAGAGGAGGAGCAGGAGGAGGAGGAGGAGGAGGAGAAGGAGGAGCATGGTAGAGAAGGCCCAAGGTCAGCTGCCTCTTAGCCCTGTGGATCCCTCTTTAATTGAAGACTCTCCAGTTCCAGTCTCTAGAGGCAGAGCCATCAGTTGTGGGTCCCGGGGAGAGACCCAGTTTGTATCCATGTGTCTCACTGCGAGGGTCCTTCCCACACTCTGCCTGTGGCTCCTGAGGGTTCAGTAGTGTGGTTTTTCCTTGCAACCCAGATCAGCCATGAATAAAACTGAATTTAATGGGGTTTTTCCCATAAATTTGCTTAATTTTATAATTAAAACTCTAAAAGCATTAAGATGCTTCCGAGGTTCCTTCTGTGGAAAGTAGCACACTTCTCCCATGTGCTGGCCCAGCCTAGCAGCTGCGATAATTTTTTTGTTTGTTTGTTTGTTTTCTGAGACAGCCACGTCTTGCCACCAGGATAATCTGAGTGTGCCCAAGACACCCCGAGGAAACCTGAATTAGAGTCACTGATGCGTGCGGAAGGAGACTTCAGTTAGACCCCAAAGAAATCAGACTAGGAACACAGCATTCGCTTAGCAAGCCATAGAGAATCTGCCTGCAGAGGGGTTGGCCTGCCGGAGTCATCACTGTGTGGGAAGCCTGGGAGCCAGCTGTCCCCAAGGGTGGGTTTGAATTTCTCAGCAAAGTCACGCTCCATGCAAGTCAAGTAGTCCCGAGTTGCTCGCTGGGGCCAGAATGGCAGCTCTGCTCTACCCAGACCTCGTCATGGGCTAGGCTGAGCTTTCTCTCAGATCTTCACCCCCTTTCACATCGAAAGCTCCCCCAGAAGAGACCCCCAGGGATGACACTGGTGAAAAATATCCTGGCTGTGCACAAAACAAGACAGGAGTTCCCTGCACTCTGAAATGACTAGTTCCCAATCCCACATAGAATTATACAAATTTAGTGTATGCCCAGTAAGATGACTGGTATGTGTCAGGGCAGTATGGATAACTATGGCTCAGAGGCTCCCAAGAACCCTGTCTACGGCCCTTGAAGCCTAAGAACCTCAGAAAACCCCCAAGATGTTGGAAAACTTTCAGGCCCAAAGTTTATAGCAACCACTGCTCACTCCCTTTGTATGAGTCTGTGTGTTTGTGAAAAAGTCCAGGCCTACAGTAGTGCTGACCCTTGATAAATGAAGCACAGGTGACAAGGCAACAGGGAAGTTGGAAGAGTGTGGGAGCATCTCTTGAGCCCAGATCTCACTCCACGCCTGTGCTTTTGGACTCCACTGACCCTCACTTGTATCCGCAGTGCCTCCCTGAATGACATCTAACCCTGAACTCAGGCAGTAGAAGCTCAAGAAACTCAGGCCAATGCTTAGAACTGAGCACCAAAATTAAGGATGTTGGTCAGATCATGACCTCGTTTCCTAGGTCATAGCTTGACTGATACCCTACTCCTTTGGGCTTTCTGTTTCTAATTTTCAGTTTTTCTCTGGTGCCACAAATCCCCTGAGACTGGGTTCAGCTTGCTTTTACCATTGCTCTCTCCCAAGGACTGTGGTCCCAGTGGAATTCAGATCAGGAGGCAGGGCTGCGGCTAGCTGCTCACAGTCCTCCCCCCACTACAGGGTCAGGCTGGTGAAAGGCAGAGGTGGCCTTTCAGATTCCCCCTCAGAGCCCTTCCAAGCTGCCAGCTCTGCCACAGCAACCTGTCTTGGCTCAGCCTTGCTGTATCCAAAGACCAAACAGGGGCTGGGGAGATGGCTCAGTAGAATAAGCGCTTGCCTGGCAAGTGCAAGAGCCTGAGTTCAA